>JBBMOE010000044.1:1093992-1164638 GCA_037975065.1 Chaetodon trifasciatus | reverse complement strand
CACACACACACACACACACACACACACACACACACACACACACACACACACACAGACTGAATGGTACGCATGGCTTATCAGGACTTTTTTCCCATACCAGTTCCATCCTGCTGTATGGGGACCCACCTTTTCCTTTGTCATGGAGATTAGTAAAAAACATTAAACTGGTTCTTATGGCATGGGGTAAAAATCCCACTGCTCAGAATTCAATTCTAGTGAAACAGTCCAGAGATTTAAAGACCAGACATCATAAAGGACTGTGAGGACAGGGCATTTAATAATGATTTATGAAGACTATCCCGATTTAACTGGACATCAACCATGCACACACACACACATTTAGCTAACCCTTAATTATGAGGACCACACACACGCCTACACACATACACACACCTGGCCTGAATACCTCTTCCTCCAGGCTGGACATATTGATGTAAACACCAACACTCCCCTGGTGCTCCCAGCTCCCAGTCTGCTCTGGGCAGAGTCAGCCAGCTGCACAGCTAACAGAGCTAAGCAGCTATAGTTAGCATCTGTTAGTGCCTACTTTAGCATCAAGTAAATCCAGAGGCAGTTCAGAAACGAGAGTGATAATCAAGAGTGATTTCCTGTAACTATGTCATGTGAGTTTTGCCACTGACTTGCCCCTTTAGGAGACCAGCCGCAGGTCCTGAGTCTGTTCCCTCCAGTGGGAGAAGTTAACGTAAGCACAGATTATGAGTGATTATTTGGCCCCGTAGTCACCGAAGCATTTTTCACAAGCCACATATCTTCCAAACATTCTGACACTAAAAGGTCATTTTTCAGACAGACAAATCAGGAGAAATTTCATTTAGTTTGAGACCTGTGTCTGCCTCAGCAACACATTCTCATGAGATCTGCAGATCTGCAGCAAGCACATTAAGATGGCAGATTAAAAAGCAGCACAAACATTGATCCTTTCCATGCCCTGTTGTGATATCAGTGAACAAGGCTATTGTCTGCAAATGTTACTTTGTAACATGCATGTTTGTACAATAGTGTTTGTAATGTGCGTGTTCAGAACATGTGGTTGATGCTGTTATTTGTCATTGTTGTGCTGGTTTATAGTTTTAACCATTAGTGAGGTTGTTGGTACGTTTCTTGACACCAACTGAACAACATTGTTTTTGACTTCTTGTCGCTTTTGTTAAATGTCATTAAAGGGTTGACAGTTGATAGCTGTTGAACACTTAATAACCAGTGGTAACGCAATGTGATACACTAATTGTAACACACACACACACACACACACACACACACACACACACACACACACACACACACACACACACACACAAGAAGCCCAGGAGGAGGAGACGAGTGGGGAGCTCACAGGAGGAATAAACACAAATTATAGCTACAGGAGAATAGAAAAGCACCCTCCATGCTGCACTGTAAGCAGTCACACTGAGCTTGTGTGGGCGGACTCACTGGCTTGAAGAACACAATTACAGACGCACCACAGCGCTCATTTGCCTCCTCAAACAGCAATCTCCCTGTTAATATGATGAGCTGCCCAGCAAACTAAGAGCATCCCTGCCCTTTGTGCTTGCCAGTGTGTCTTTGCCCTGTTGTTGGAAGATGCTGCACGGATGCTGCTGCAGCTGTGTTCTGCTGGCCGCCCTTTTCACTCTGTGTGCCTTTTGGCTTCAGCTTGCCCTCTTTTTCCATCTCAGACATTGATAAACTGAGCATTATTTAGCCTTCAAACACACACACACTCACACACACATGCACGAATGCACACGGACAATATACAAATGTCTTGTTGCCTCTGTCAGTGCACAAATTGATATGCAAATACACACACTCCTTGTAACACATGGATTTAACATCATTCATTTGGATAACTTGCTGTATGCTCAATTTTCACAGGCAGTTGTAATGTTGATTGCCTCGCAGCCCGCCATATGAATTTCACTTTTTAGTCATTAAAGACACTGAAAAGCAACATTATTTGCATGACAGAAACTCATTGTCAAGTAAAAAATGATTCCAGACAGAAAAGGAGCTGGAGGAGCAGCCTCTAACTATCTGTTTGTCATTTCTCTGTGCCTTTCGGTCGTGGCAGGTCAGTAAATTGAGTGCATCTACACAGAGCAGGAACCCTGCACATCCCACCTCGGTCTGGCAGCAGCCTCGCCGTCATCCTTTTCACCTGTCACTCAGTGCCTCTCTCAATGAAATAAACCACTAAGCACCAGTGTTCATCTCTGATGAGAGATTTCCTCTGAGGCGAGGGACTGTCGATCCGCAGGGCAAAGCCACAGGGCAGAGGCACACGTGCATTTGTCGGGCTGGTCAGATCATATGTTTTTGTATTTGTCTACAGCTGCAGTCGAACAGGAACAGCAAACCTGACTTACAAGCCTTAGTGACACTGATCTTTTCACGGCTGTCTAACCATGGAAAAATCCAATCCTGTGTGGGCTCACCCCGTTCAGGCCGACATGAAGAAAAAAATCTGATTTGTGCCAATGAGTTTAACATCAGGATTTTGAGCCCGTGTGAAATCAACCAAACAGCTGAGCTGAGGCACACTGTTTGAATCTGAAATGAAACTCGTGTGTGATGACATGTCTTGGCTTCCTCACAGAGACTGAACATGATTTGTTTCTTGATATTACCGCCTCTGTCTTCCATCTTCTCCCCTCCTCATTTTTCTCCTTCTTTTTGTGGCTTCCAGTGGCACACACCAACACTCGTGTTTGTCTATGTGAGTGTATAGTAGGGAGAGAGAGGAGCATTTGAGTGTTGAGGAAGCCAGCCCACTGGGGAGCTGCAGCGGGCAAAGCACTGATGCTCACTTCAAAGTGTGAGTTGAACGTTGGCCTCTAATCGAAAGGCTCTCTCCCTCCGAACACCCCCTCAGTCCAGTCTCTGATGTAACAGGTCACTTTCACACACCTACACTCTTTAACACCCTGTTGTTCATCCTTCATTGAACTTGAGTTGGTCACACTCACACAGTAGTACTAGCAGTAGTAGTATGAGCTCTTCATATGGAAGTGTTTTGGCAAGAGAGTCTGATTTCAGGGAGGAACATTTAGCAAATAAATAACTTGATTTTGAATCTATTTTTGAAATGATGGACTGCAGCAGTGCTCAAAACCTGTAGAAATACAGTGGCTTGAGGCCAAGAGCAATAAATTTTAGACGTGTTTTTCTAATTGTATGTCGAGGTGTGCTTAAAAAAAGGCTATTTATTGTATTTATCTAGATAAATATCTATATTTATATTCAGGCAATGTATTTTCAGAACATCTGAATTCACATTTTGCATGCTTAATCGCATGCTGTGTAATATCCCTATTTGCACTGCATTGCTTGATTTAGCTATAAATGACCCACTGAAGCAGCATATCCTCCTTTTAGGAATTTCATACACGACGCACCAGTCATCTGTACAATCAGTTGCAACTGACTCAGTTTATACATGACAGAACAGAACAAGGCCCATCCTGTTGTTATGGTCTCCCGTAGCTCTTCTCGGCTGTATAGATGAAATGGAAGATCCTAATTGGTTAAGTGATGTGTCAGTCAAAAGGTCAGAGTGTGGCGGCCAACAGGTTGCCTGTGCTTGTATGCATACTGGAGTTGTAACGGAGAAACATGGAAGTTTAGCACATCTGCTGCCTAATTTAAATTGATGAAACAGCTTGACATGGATTGTTAGAATGTTTTGGACTAAATATTTCACTGGGTTGGATCATCTGGACCTTTGCCAATGTAACCAGACTGTTTTTGTCGCAGTGTTATTGATTGTTAGATTACTATGAGACTTCATTGGAGAATTGTTTCAATTTCATAATTGTTTGTTGTTTCTATTGATCATATCTTGAAATGGTTTGCATCAATCAATTCTCAAGAATCTTACTTATGAGCATTTAAACACTGACCATTTTAACACTCTCCGGCCGGTGAAGGGGCTGTATGGTGTTAAAGCTCAGTATGGAAATGCAGTGCCACTTCTGGCAAATGTGGCTCAGACAGAAAGTGGTCTGAAGTTGGAACACTGTACGGCCTGTAGCCTGCTTTGAAAGGTGTGGTCTATTAGGATATTACATTAATATTTTCTTTCTGCATTTTGATCCTTTTTGGTCCAGTGAGTTTTATGAGTTCAGTTCAGTTCACTTTATAAACTCTGTGAAATGCTGACTATTCTTGGTTATTGTTCCCCTGTTGTAAATTCCCCAGATATAATACATTAATTTACTTCTTTATTCACATTAAAAGTTTATCTTTACTGTGCGCATAAACACTAAGTTCATTCATTCAACCTTTTTTTTTTTTCTTTCCTTTTTCCTCCAAAATAAGACATATTTTGGTGCATCAGACTGCAGTTACTTGCTGGGACAATTCACATAGTACTGTTGATGAACCCAACACACATTTTATTTACCTGCCACACTGATCTCTAGAGATAATATCAAGAAGATCCTCATACTTTAGCTTCTTTCTGTGGAATAAAGTCCCAGTTAAATTTATCACAGTTGCTGCTCGCTGTGATAACTTAAAAGTTCCTGGAATAATGTGTTTAATAACAACCATATTCCTTCAATTGACCTCTATACTGGACAAAATACTTAGCACTGACCTTCAACGCTTTCTTTGAATTCAAAAAACATGATTAGTCGTAAAACAAGAAATAAATGTCATAAGAATGTTGGAGAAAGTATTAAATTTTACTTTCTCATACATGTAGACTCACTGTTAGAACACCTACGTTTAGAATTATGAATAAAGTGTGTTTCTTGAAGATCTTGCAAAGCATGAGAAGAAGCAATGATTTTCAAGAAACACATTAGTGTTCACATTAAGTATTAGTGTTGTAACACTCAGTGCTGGGGACCGTGAATCCTTAGGGCTGTGCTGCTGGCCTGGCCACTAAACATGTAGGTTATCATGAGCCATAATATGGCTCATGATAAAGTTAAAGAATTTTAAAGTTAAAGTTAAAGAATATTATTCTTTAAAGCCATAGATTGCATTGTTGTGTTGTGTTGAATTATTTTATAGTGCGTTCCTGTCACTCTGACCTCAGCTCCAAATGTTTTCCAAAGCTGTTTTAATGTACATTTTTAACATGCTTTAACGGTTTTTTGTGTTACAGCTGAACAGACACACGTTCCACATCAGAGGCTCGCTGGGAAATGATACGATAATCATGACAGTAAGATCAGCAACTGATTTCAGTATCCTGAGGAGGAACATGTGAAAAAAGGAGAAGAAGACACAGATATGATGGTTTCCACCTGGTGCGACAAATGCACAGGATTGAAAAATAAAAATAAAGAGAATTTCTGTTGCAGACTTCTTTGATTGGTACAAAGATGTTAGCATTTATCACAGTGAGTAATTAGATTCTGCCCTAGCAGCCTCATGTTTAATGTTAATTAACAGGAAACACTTCCAGGGCCAATCAGTCATATGCAAAACCTTAATTAATTGTCAGTCAGTAAAATCTTTAATCATGTCTTATCATTATATGTCTTATCTTGTCAGTTTTTCTTTCACATTCTGTCCCATTTTTTGTCTCTCATCATCTTTTTATTCACATCTGCATCATAATTCAGTCGCACTGCCTGTTTTGATTCAGTGATAAACACCTTCTCTTTATGTAACAGATAAAGCCATGTAATATTATTGTGCTCATTCACAGAGACCAAATATGTCAACACTTTCAAATCCTCCTCTCTTTCTAGCTCTCTCTCCCTCTGTCAGTCTCTTTTTATCCTTTTCTTTGTCCCTCATTGTCTTCATGTCTCCCAGGTTATTCCTATTAGACAATATTCAGCATGGGGCTGACAAAGACCTGCCTGCTGCATGCTGATACAGCCACAGAGCACTGCTCCAGCCTCTCCTCTTTGATGTTACGCCATGCGCGCGCGCACACAGACACACGCACACACACACACACACACACACACACACACACACACACACACACACACACACACATACATACACATCACACCATAAATTCTTTATATTTAGAGCAGTAAGAAGTGTGTGGAAACTGAGAAAGGCAGACAGAATTGAAGCATTAACAACTAAATAATTTCCTTTGCTTGGCCAGAGAACAAAGCAGTGAACGAGTTCCAGTGGACAAAAGAACAAACACACAGATTTTGATCCACCAACAGGAGGATAGCAGTGCATTTGGAGGCAGACGAAGGGCAGCAGACAGTGATGGATGCACACAGACGGTGGGCGACAGTGAAAAATGAGAGGATGGGAATTGTTTTTGAAGTGACACATACTGATGATGGTGGCCGCAAAGTAAGGGATGAACAAAAAAGAGGGAGAGAGATGGGTGTGGAAGATGAACCTGAGCAGTCGGGTCAGTGGGAGTGAGTTTCACACTGTGCGTCATGGCTGTAAGGGTGTGACATGTATGTGAGGACACACAACCCACGTTCACCTTTATCAGCACTGAAAGGACTGACACACGCAGTGGAGCGGCTACACAATTAGCAATATGTGGCGAAGAGGAAAGCACAAAAGGGACAGAACAATATGCAGATATTTTGTAAAGAATGTGTCGAAAACCAGCTGCACAGCCATGACTACAGAGGGAGACGCACACGACCGAGCCATTTAAGAAATGATTGAAAAAGGAACAACAGAAGAGGAGAATTTAAACCAACAGTGCCATGTGCAATCACTAAGATCAGCAGTGTGGGTGGGTGCATGAGTGGGGAAGTGGGTGGGTGCAATGTTAAATGATGGAGCAGCGCAAACCAAAAATTAAACAAAACCAAATGAGCTTCTCGGGGAGGAGAGAACCAAGCAACTGAGCCCCAAGAGGGCTTTTAAAGGAGCCCTGGCATACAGGGCCCGGGCACTGCCAGTGCTGCTGATGAGCCTCTGCTACGTCCACCTCCAGTACCTGCAGCACACAAACCAAGTGACAGGCAGGGATGGGCTGAACAAATAAGGAATACAAAAGACAAGAATGAGAAATGACACTGAGATGGTGATTCATCAGGTTAATGCTGAGTAATCAGATCCAGTTTGATCACCGTGTTTAAAGAAGCTTAAATGGATTTAAATGTAGATTTACTGAGGAAAGTGTGAGAAGAGAGAAGAAACTCCAGGCTGCAGTCATTTTCCCATCAGCTAAAAAATGTCACAACATTTCTCAGAGCACCTCGACGTTTGTGCTGTTATTGTGGAGACCAGGGATGGTTATAACACCTTTTGTTCCAGCACTCGCTGAATTTTTGTGTTAAAGCTCTCAAATCTTAACACAAAGAAAAATGCAAGGAGTTCCACTCTAACAACCTGTCCCACTACCAGGGTAAAGTTGTAACAAGAGGAGTGAATTAAAAATTGAAACCACACAACTAAATATGGATCACAAGAAGTTTATTGCACCTGAGAACAAATCAGAACCGGCCATGTTAGGTCTAACTTGCTAACCTGTAGCTGTCAGATGCTTACAACCTCACCTCACAGTCCAAAATACAAGTCTGTTACCTGAGTGAAGTCACCACTCAAGATGTCCTCTGTCTGCACATTGAGGACTTTTTGACAGCTGTGATAGCCCACACACGGGCCAGCTGTCTTGATCTTTGGTCTCTGAGGGTTTGGAATTATGCAGTATCTGCTCAACATGGCAGAGTATTCTTTGACAACAGACAGCTTCACCTCATCTGATATAAATGTTTTTCTCACCCACTTTCTTAACATGCTGAAAAAGGAGTAGGATGAAGAAAACGTGTTCCATCCGGATCCCAGTCAGCCATTGTTTAGCTTGGTGTAGCAGCAAGGCGGTTTGAAATTAGCATAGATAAAATGTCTCGCATAAGAGATGACTCTGTTCTCGTACAAGTAAATAATTTTAATTTTAGCATCAGTTCTGATCGAAATGTAGACCTGAAAAAGATGCAAACTTCATCACACAGATATTAAATTCCACATGCACAGCTAGGAAGGAAGTGGTCACATGTGAAATTGATCACATGACTCTCATTTCCTGGTAAAAGTGACGCTGTTACAGCAGTCTTTTTGTTACAACTGTCCTGAAAAGTCAGCCGAAAGTTATTAGCATATACTTCATCCTGAGGGGGGAATGCCTGAACCCAACTTAATGGCAGTCTATCCAATAGTTGCAAAGTCATTTCACTCAAAACCACAAATGTCAATCTCAGGGTAGCACCAGAGCAAAAGTTAGCGAGTCATCAGTCATCACCAAAATCAGTAGAATTCATCTTGTGGGGATCATGAATGTCTGTACGAAATTTGTGCCAATCCATTCAGGAGATGTTAAGATATGCTGGTGGCGCTGGAGGAAAAGTTAATAGATAAACAAAATGATCAGGATTCATCCTCTGGGCTACTGTAGAAACATGGCAGTGTAACATCTTGGACTTTGAGGATGAGGACCCGCTCCCTCTGTAGATATAAAAAGCTCATTAACGAAAATGTAAAGATTCTCATTTTCATGTGATTATAAGAAAACATACTACTATATTCCATTTCTGCCATATTCTGCCCATAGATCCACCTAAATCTTACCTTCACAGGGAACAAACTGTATTTCCACAGTAAAATTATGTCTAGACTCCCACGTGAGACGTAGATATATTTGAGTGTGTACACGACATGAATAGATGTATGTACACACATGAATGTGTAATGGAGCATAAATTTGAGCCCAGTCTCAGTCCCAGCTTCCCAGAGCCTCTCAACTAATTCCATATGTAAACATTAGATGCTCGTGGTGACTGCTCCATTTGACGTCATAGAAAGAGCAAAGTACTTAAGAGGGGTGGAGGTCAGGGTAGACTGGTGGTTAACCTAACCAAGTAACTTTGGTGCCTAAACCAAACCAAACTGTGAAATTTCACAGGTTAAGGACATTTGAAAGGTTTTCTGGCAGGAAGGTTTTGCACGTTGCACACAGACGCTAAAGGGTCAGTATTTGTTGACCTGGGATGAGAATGTCTTATGTATTTGCATAGATATATGAATCGTTGTGTGTATAGAGGCACACACATGTGGATACAGTAGAATTGTTTTTATCTTTCACCTTGTAAATATTTTCACTGGTAAAACTGAAAACATTGAGCAGAAGAGGAAAAAGGGTGAGAAGCCAGCTTTAACACCACCTTCACAGTGGACCAGTGTGATGCAGGCTATGACATGCGGGTCCAGCAGCAGCTGTTGAGAACCTGGTCCACAAAGAGAGACATCACATGTAGCACAACCTCCTGCAAAGAGAGAAGTAAAGAAAAACTGTCCTCAGTTATCTGCAGGAATTTAAAGTATCGCTTTAAACCATTTTGATATAATGCTGTGCAAAATGTATGTCACAGATTGGAGTTTCTCTGTGGCTGTTGGTCTTTAATCTAAATACCTGCAGTACTAATATATTAAAGCCTGTTAGTGTAACATA
This sequence comes from Chaetodon trifasciatus, assembly GCA_037975065.1. NCBI lineage: Eukaryota > Metazoa > Chordata > Actinopteri > Chaetodontiformes > Chaetodontidae > Chaetodon > Chaetodon trifasciatus. The sequence goes on along the minus strand of JBBMOE010000044.1, from coordinate 1,155,214 downwards.
CATACTTCTCTCCATTAGGTGAAGAAGTGGCCTTCAGAAATATGCAAATAAATACGAGAAGTGCTGAAGCAATTTAGAAAGTGAAGTATCTCAGTTTGATCAGATTGATCAGAGCAAAGATGAAGTGCTTCTTATTTAATGTGTCCAAGCTTGATAAATTCCTCATTAGCAGGCAAAGGATGACAAGGGCTGTTCGTAACCATCACAGGTACATCTCCGTCTAATATGAGTCATAAACAATGTACAGTATGGATATGACATCTATTGGGCAGGCAGGCCATCAATCTGTCATTCATTTGAAGCCGCTGAGGAGGCCTAAAAGGCACGTTGCTGAAATAGTGTGCCGGGCTGTCAACCTGTCAGCGTCCCTGCTAAAATATACTGTAGTGCACTCTGACTACTGTGTGAATGATGAGGAACACAATCGCAAAGTGGAATTTGGCAGTGGAACGAGGTTGGCCCTGCGTGACCTCCTTTTCCTGGTTCTTTAGCTGAAAGAGAGCGCTGCTGGCCACTGAGACGGCCACTACTGTAATTGAAGCAAGTGAAGGCCACATCCAAGAAGTGCTTCACTGGGGCTGGGAAAGAGGATTGCCAATCATAAATAAGAAATGATCTGCTGCACGGCATCAGAGTGTTGTCTTGCCAGTTCTGATACACTGGGTGTCTCTTTCTTTGTTGTCTTTAAAGCACAGGGGAGCAGCAGAGAGCTGAACTTCAATAGGACGGCGATGTCTTGTGGCTGAGTGACTCACTGAGTTTAATGAGGGCGTCTGCCAAAACAAAAGGCTTTGCTTTTGATGTCTGCTGGTCCTGTCTGTATCAAAGCTGCGTTACTTTGGTGGTGACTTGAGGTTTGCTTTTCTTATTTGATCTACACTGATTCATCTTTTTTATGAAATCCATCCATCAGGATTATTTCAAAATCCAAACTTCAACTATGATCTTGATATTGTTCATGTCAGAAACAAAAGATTTGTTCTTTGGCAAAACAAGCAGCTTCCTCCAAGTGGAGCTTTGCTCATGATTGGTCACCTCAAAGCCGCCGACCCTGCCTGCCCATCGCTTGGCTGCTCTGCCATCTGCTTCAATTGCCTTAATGAAGCATGTCCTTCTCTGAGGTCCTCAGAGACGCCACCTCCACACTGGTCTCATCAGCCTCAGAAAGCTTCTGCCCCTCTGGCTGCATCCTCTCCAGGCCAGGTCGTGTCAGACCCAGATCAGTCATTTCATCAGCACCCGGAGCCTAATGAACTGGAGGACGGGGGGCAGCGAGAGGAGAGGATGGAGGCAAATGAGGGGAAACTATGACCATAGGTCCTTTGTACTAATAAAGAGACTCTTTCCCTGATGAAAGTGGCTCTTTTGTTCCACATTGGGCACACTCAGAGGACGTGGCGGTTGAGGCAATCTAACCACTTTAACATTCAGCTCTGTGATAAATGGTCAAGCAGTGAATTATTTCTCCCTTTTGGGAGGTCTTTCTTCTCATATGCCAGCTCTGTATTAAGCTCTCACTTTAACTGATTGGTTCCTTTGTGCTTCAAGGCCACTGCAGCACACTTGTAATCTCTCAGTTGATGTATGCAAAATGTATATTTCTTTGCAGATGCAGCTCTTTCTTTGCTCTGCATCAACTGGGGAAGTCACATTCATTCAATATCAAAGGACATAAGCAAAGACTTGTGTCTTTAAGACACGTAGTATAGTTGATGATTCTTCATTCATTTAGAAAGCTCCATATACATAGAATCATAAAACAAAGCAATTTAACTGAGGAGTTATCCAGAAACAGTGATTAGCTGGGATGTATCTCTGTTTAAATGAGGGGAAAAATCTCAGAGAAGTGACCTTGAAGAATATTACTTCGGGCAGTTTCAATGTTATAATCGAGCATATTAATCATTTAGTGTAACCCCCATCCACCACACACCCTGCCCCACCTCACTCCTGACTGGGGTTCTAAATATAGCCCCTCTTGCTCTCGCTCTTCTACACGCACAGAAATGTACAATACAGTAACACTGTCAGACTTGTAAGAGTCTACCTGTAGCCATGTGATGTCTGTCTGATTGAGCTCCCATTGGACACTCATGTATGGACAGCCAAGTCAGTCAGGTTAGACCAGGAGAACTGGCTGCCTCCTCCTTTGTGTGTGTGTGTGTGTGTGTGTGTGTGTGTTTCGATCATCTGTAGGCCACAGAACTTTACGCCAAGTTATGACGCTGTGTTTTTAAACAAACTTGATTTATATGGTTATTCTCATAAAGTAAGCCCCGGCGACGATGGCGGTGCATTTCCATTTAGAGGAGTTTTATTGAGGCGGGAGAAATGATAAAGCAAATGATTTATGAGCGGGAGCAACATGCCGGGCTAAATCTAATCCCGCAGAGGGAGGGGGAGCCCACCGACTCGATTCTGAAAGAGGCAAGAGGGCAGTTTGGCAAACTGCAGATAGAGCAAGGAGATGAGAGCAATATGTGATGGAAAGGGATACAGGTTTAGTGTGCTGAATATGAACACTTTAACATGACAGTGCGATGCATCACAGACTGAAATCTACAGAGCTGATGTTGATGATGTGCTGGTGAATTTTTGCTTCGCTGCAGATCTGATTCTTACACCAGTTGTGCAACCTACAATCAAAACATTTCCTATCAGTCTGACAAACCCTTGCAGTAAATCTCAGCTACCAGTGTAACAGTGTTGTCTGGCCATGAGTCCAGGGTAATCCAGTGTATCCCAGAAAATGTTTTTCGGAAGTGACCCCTCAATGTAGCATCTGCCGGTGTCTTCTGGTGACTCTGCGCTCATTAGCAAGCAGGCTGGAACAGAACTTTTTCCATCTGGTAGCTCCAAGCAGCACACACTGTACCGCGCTCAGCACGACACAGAGCTCGTACTAAATACCAGTACAGTGCAGCACATGCAGCTCGACATGCACACGGTGTATGTAGAGTAACGGAGAACATGCATGGCCTTACATGATAGGCACTTCAGCATTTCAGCAGGGCCACATGGCTTTGGTGCTCACACCTAAAGATTTGTATCATTTCAGTTTTCTAACTTCACTTCACAGCATTAAGTTTCTCAATTTGAATCGTTCTTTATTCAGCATCACACAAAACTTCAACTGTTCTTTTACTACTCTGGAAAAGTTGAACCACCAGTGAAACATCTAAATTGGAAAGTGATGTGCAAGCACAACAAAAGCAGCTTTTAGTGAGCCATGGGTGTCTGTCAGAAGCCATGGAATCTGTCCAAGAGTCCAATTCCTGAATAACAACCACAATCTGACTTTTTAATGCACAGTGCTTCACTTTGACATCATCTTTGTGAACGCATCAGGGCAAAGCTTCCATTTTCTGTGCTTGCTGTTTTCGTACCAGAGAACAGCAGCTAGGACTGTTTCAGTGTGATTATAATGTGGCTTACACTGTGACATTAGAGAAGCCATAACGCATGCATTTTCAGTGTGATTGCTCCCAGTGAGAGGTGAGCCACTAACCCTGGCAGAGTTAATGACACACTCTACAGGGCAATAACTTGCTTCCTGATGTGTGTCTCACTTGCAAATGAGCTATTTTTAAGCTTGGGGAATATGATTCCTCAGCTCTTACCTTATACAGAGCACAGCCACTCCTGCAATCTGAAGGCCATATTAAAAGCATTGACAGTGTGTGCTGTTTTCTGCCTGAAGTTACAGTAGAAATCACCCATGAGGAGGACAAATGAATAATTCTTTATAGAGTTTTCTCTTAAAGGCTGCTCAAACCAAACAAATTAATTGGGTCTGTCTGTCATTCCTATCCCTCTCCTGCCAATCATCCATCATGTGTATTGCAACAGTGTATTCGTACCTTAACACTTCTGTAATGCTCGATGGGAGATTTGGCAGTATGATACATCTGCAAGCTACGGTATTTCCAGGAGAATTCGATGATCCGTGTGAATAACAAAGTCAGAGTTTTCCTCCAACATTCAGTGGAATCATCCAGCGTGTCTGATAAAGATCATTGAGGAGCTTTAATCGGCTAAATTTCCCAGAAGCCATGTTTACTTTTAAAGCATTTAGTGCAAATATATTTATATAACAGGCATGGCACAGTTTCAACCAAAGCAACTGTAAGACTAATAACACAGGGCTGAGCATGTGATGGTATGGACAATTCCCTATGCAATTCATATGGCACTATAGTGGGATTAGCACTTTTCCATTCCCTGAAGGGATTACATGGAGGGGGCGGTGCAGACTATATCTGTCTGCGGTGCAGATGAGACTTTTCTCACACACTTAAAATGATTTATGGGGTGGAAAAGGCTGGAATACAGTGAGAGGGAGAGTCAGAGGAGAAGGCAGGTGGGAGAGTGTCTTGGGAATGAGAAGGAAGTTGGAAATGAGGTGAGTTTGAGTGACAGTTAGGTGAAGTGTCTGTGGAAAAAGGATGAGGTCCAGAAAGTACAATATGTACGAATGTGAAGTTCAGCTGTGATTACATACTGAAAAGTCATTTATTTTCTGAAAATTCAAATATGTGAAGGTTATTGCATTTACATCAGTATTCACACGTGCACGTTCATGGTCACTGACTGCTGTTATGTTAGCTAAATGCTAACATCAGCATGTTCTCAGGCTCACAAAGACAATGTTAAAATGCTGATGTTCAGCAGGTACAATAATCACCATCTTAGTTTGGTGTGTTTGCCTGCTAACATTTGCACATCCTATGGTGAACATGAATATCTGTGACAAATTTCATGACAATCCACAAATGCAAAGCTGGTGATGGAGCAAGAGGAAAAGTCAGGGGATTACCAAAGTCATTAGCATTCATTGTCCAGGGCCCTCAAATGTTTGTACAAAATTTCAAGGCAATCCATGCAGCAGCTGTTGAGATATTTCAGTCTAGACCAAAATGGTGGACCGACCAAAGGCAGATTCTGCCATCCATAGAGCCATGTCTAAATTTCAATGCAGCTACAAATGTAAAAGATGAAGACGAAACAGAGGCAGCTGAAGCAGGCAGTGGCTGTGTTCTAGGTACCTCTGTCTTTTCTCCTGCAAAGAGTGACAGCCAAGACAGCTAGACTGAGCTTCATAGATGCATTTTCAGAGAGATCAAAGATGAAACTTTAGAGTGCAGAAAGATTCACACTGCAATTCTGTCTGGAACCACCCTCCAGTGACATTTCCCTGAGTGAGCTCTGACTCGTAGACACACAAGTACACTCAAAGCAGTGAGTAAGAGACGAAATCCAAGAAAGAATCAAAAACAATCATCTACAAAATGAAAGTAAAACTATGCTCTTAATCCAAATACATAGTCTTATTTGAACTCCTGTGAGTGTTTTCCTGTGAGAATGCCACTACACCAGCCCAGCTACCCCAGCTGAGGACTGGCAGGTGACAGTGAGGCATTTGTCACTGATGGATGAGCCTCCTCCTCACCACGTCAAAAGGCCACTGGGCCAGATGGAGGCCTGATGGGTGGTTCCTTATTGATGGGCTCCACACACCAGGGGAATGGATCGAAGGAGACAAAAAAGGATGTCAGCGGTGGATTTAGAATGGCTTTGACTACAAACCAAAAGGCACCCACCTGCACCCACAGGGTTAGCCATTATGTACATTATCTGGATAAATACAGCATTTTCTGCCCTGAGTGAGCGAACAAGTGACCTGCAAATTGTTACTTTGCACTTACCACATACTCACAGGCCTGCACCTAACCTCCCTGGCTTTGCTCTGCTCTGTCTCACATAGCCAGCTGTCCTGCCTGCAGCATTTAGCTGGCAAAGCCTAATGACATATTAGCAATTAGAGGAGAGCAGGTTTAATGATTTCAGCAGGCCCACAGCTCTGCCCAGCTTTATTCAATTGCGGTGCAGAGGAAGGTTGTGGTGTGGCCACCGCCTGAAGGAAAATGCTGCTGCTGATGGAGGTCTTACAGAGGCGTCGGCGTGTTTCAAAGGAGAATCAACTGCATTTATTCACAGCGATAATCGATGAATAAACACAAGCGGTGGCACCTGGATTATTTTGAGTCCAAATGTGATTTTTGTTTTTCAAATAAAAGGGTTCTGAGGACGGAGCAGACTGTTCTTGAATGATCAGAGGATAATTACCTTAAATCTTCTACCCAGCCTCTCTGCCTCTGAAGCAAAAGTATTGTTATGAAATCGTCTTTTTTTAAAATGAATGATGGAACTGTAATAAATTTTATCTTATTAGTCTCTGTTTTCCCAAAGCACAAGATAAAATGATCATATAGCTTTGCAGTTGCAGTGCTTACTCTTTCTGACATCAAAGTAATGAATTATATCATTTATCAATTAGACCTGCTGCCTTAAAGGACGAGGTCAACATTTTGGAGAAAAATGTCAGTTCTTTTAGTGTGAAGCTACAGCCAGCAAACACTAAAATCAGCGTAGCACAAAGACTGGAATCAGGAGGAAACAGCTGGCCTACACCTGTTCACAGGTAAAATCCACCTTTAAAGGTCACAAATTATCTTGTTTATTGAATCTTTGCAAAACGTATAGTGACTCACTGTGCCTGGCCAGGAAATAATCCATCAAATAATTCTCTGTAAATCCCCATAAAATCACAATTCTTTACATTTCATAATATTCAAGATAACCTGGTAATTAGTGAGCTTTAGAGGTTATGCTAAGCTAAGATAACCGCCTCAGTCTGCCTCATGGCTGCAGCCTCATTTTTAGCATACAGACATCAGAATGTTATCAGTTCTCTTATTTAACTCATCTAACTATTCCTTCAATATGTGTAGAATAAACCAGAGTTCACCTCTGCTGTATATTAGAAGGTGAGTGTTTAATATGCTTACGAGGACACTGTTAGACTCGAAGCTGTTCTGTTTGCTTGGCACCTTGTTTGGTTTTTAACGTGATTTAAACTGCAGCAGCCGTGATCATTGGTGCAATTTTATGAATCCATAAATCAGCAGGCAAATTTTTTAAAAATGAGCCGTGTCTGTTGTTGATAAATCATGTGCAGGTGTGTATGTGTTTCCTCTATTTCCAGCCAGTGATGGAGTGAACCTTTCACCATGTTACTTCAGTAAATTATGGCTCTGTCACAGTGAGCATCTGTTTGTGTGCACACTTCAGTGTGACTCTAGTTCTTGTTTGATTAATGCACACGAAAAGGTATGTGTGCCTGTATGTGTGTGCACATGGACTTTTATGTTGCAAAGTTTCATGTGGGAAAGGGAGGTTTCAGGTGTGCTGTTTAGATAGTGCAGCATAATGCAAACATATTTACAGTTCACACAAAGGCCAGGCCAGAGACAGCTCTGCATTGTTTGCCTACCGTAATTTTTTATCTCAGTTTCTTGCCTGAAATAAAGGCAGGTCAACATATGTGCACTCATTGAATATATGGAGGAATCACTAATATTGAAACTTGAATGTTGCTGGCTTCAAATGTTCATGTAGGTTTTTTAATATTCATACCCTCAAAAGGAAAAATTACATGCTCAGTCTGGTTACACATGACATGGCCATTCTAAATAGATCTGGCTTTTTTTCTGTTTACCACAGCAGCAATGGAGCCAATTTAAAAACACCCACACCACTGAAGAAGAGGGCTTTCGCTTCTCTCACACGCTCAAAGGATGGATTTTAAGAAATATTTTGCAGTTGAATGGTTGTTCATCCACACTACATGATTATCTGAGAGGAACGATGAGAATTATTAGCAACACTATAGTATCCACTCACAGGTTTATCCTCAGGCTGAACATTGACCTGAACACACCGAGACAACACAATCAAAGTTGAAGGTGCAAAAGGCTTTAAAATGATTTTCCAATCACTGTGTTCTTAGCAGACAAATGGATTTTAAATCTGCATTAAGTGATTTTTTTGCCACTTGAAGTGTCAGAAACAAACTGTAAGCAGCACGGACAAACTCTCACCTTTTAAGCTGATAGAGCAAGAGATCAGCAGTAGTTCAGTTATCTGGGTTTGTTTGCTTTAGTTTGCATTCTTTTCTCTGGTAGGTTGGGGGGTGAGCTGGGTCTGATGGCCTGTTGTGTAATGACTCATTGGCTCCCCATCTTTAGTTCTTTTTCACTGGGATCTCCAGCCCTTTTGTTTGTTTTTTAACATTAGGTATGGTTATCTTCCTTTAACAGTAAAGCTTGTGGGATTTGTTCCAGCTGAGAGTTGGTCTGGGTGGGTAATCTCCACACCCACCTGCACACCTGCTCTTCATTGTCACATGAAGCCTCACCTGTCCCTCATCAACCTCAGTGTGTATATATAGTGGTCTCTCTGTGTCCTGCCTCAGTTCTTGTGTGCTTGTCTGGTCCTGGTTCTCCTGCCCTTTTCTTGTTTTTGTCTGCTTGCTTCACTTATAGATTTGTTTGTCCATGCTGACTGTTACTGTCTACACTGCAGGACGCTTGAGGCGGTGCTAATTTTGTGTTCTAGTTTTATCTTAATGATATCTAATAACCGCAACAGTTTTTCCAATTTAGCACTCTTAAAAACACTATTTAATAGTCTAATATGGAAGTGCCTGAAAAGACAACCAAGTATTGATGTCTCACTCCAGCCAAAGACTATCATTCATTGTGATCAAACTCTAATTTAATCGATATTGTGTCATATTGTTAATGCATATTTCAATGCTCACACACCCACAAGCTCTTCAATCTACAACCATCTTCATGATGTGAACACTGGCATGACATGGGAACCTTTTCCATCTCTGCCATCCATCACACATGATGTGAACGTGGCAGAAGGTGCAGACCACGTGTTAATTTCACCACTAATGAGATACACAGCAAACCTGATTCTAGTTCCAGTTTATGGTTAATCTCAGGGGAGCATGTGTTCTGTCAGCGGCATCATTAGATGGAAAGTGGCACATTTGTGTAGCCTGTCACAGGCCATTGACCTCAACTGTGCCGCAACATATGAGAGTCTATTCCTAACCTTAGCGTTTTAGGTCCTTTTATTAAAAAGTGCTATTACCACAGTGAAAAAATAAAAGTAAAAGTCTCTGAGTACAATCAGGAAAATGGACTTAAAGTATGAAAAGTCAATGCAGAGAAACGTCCCCTGTGACTGACTGTTATATATTATCTCATTAGATTATTAGTCATGCATTCATTTAAAAGCAGGATTTAACTGTTGTAATTGGTAATGGTGGAGCTCATTTTCAACTATTTTCCAAAGACTGCAACTAATTATATCTCCACGCCGGCTGTAGCCAGAGGCATTATGTTTTCAGGTTGAGGTTTTAGAGGTTAAGGTTAGGGAAAAGAAAAGGGGAAAGGGGTTAGGTTAAATACAAATTATATGAGGGATTAAGGTTAGGGAAAGGGAGAGGGAAAGGGGTTAGGTTTAGTAAAGAAAAAAGGGGGGGAAGGTTTAATAGGAAAGGTTAAGGTTAGGGAAGGGGGATAGATCCAGGAATATACAGGGGAGGGGAAAAGGTTTTCCAAAATTATGAAAAACCTTTTCAAGTTAAATCATAAAACGACGACCAATATGGAGAATAAACAAATTTATGTTTTTGAAAAAAAAAAAAAACAAAACAAAACATGAAATTTACCTTCAAAATAGATAATTAAGCAGATGGAGTAATAAGTGGTCTCATTTCAACACAGGTAGGTATATATAACTCTCACTCAATAGAAGGTCAGTAAGTCTTATTAGTATTTAAAGCAAGACAAAAGGATTAATTAAATTACATAAGTATGCAAAAAAGAAAGAGAATTTGAGTAAATCATGCTGGGCAATCATGCACAAAGGGAGAGACTGAGACCTCTTCATCTATGTACATATCTTTGATGAAAGACAAACGAAATAATGACACAAACCATATAAAGTTATGTTATATAGACACTATAACAGACAATTTCCCCTTATTCTGAAATTATTGGTTACTGTTTTCTATATGTTGTTGGGTTTTTTTTAACAGCCGGATAATTACCAATAAAGGAGTGAATATGGAGCAACAGCCTGAGATCCTAAGACTTCACCAGAAGGTGGTTTTAGTGTTAAGGGCTAAGGAAGAGTGTATGTTCCAGCTTTGGTAAGGAGAGGATGCTGAAGTGGAGCCTCCTGCTCAGACCGTGAGAAAAATATCAAAAATTTGAAACGAGAAGTACAACCCATGAAGGCGGATTAAATAATTAATATTTAAACATGCAAAAAATAGAAAAATTAAACAAATCAAAAAACATGCTTGGATTTTTCAAACATCTATGTTAAATGTTTAAATTAATATTAAAAAAACCACCATACATTGAATGTTTATTCTCTGTTTCTAGCTTTCAGTAGTATTTCTCATTTATATATTATTTTCTCATTTCTCTTTTAGGCCCAATGGGTGAATCGTTTGGAGTTGGGCTATCCATTGCCTCTTCCTTGCGTTGTCGCTGCTGTTTCATCCAAGTGTTATTATTTTCCAGGACCATATAAACATACTGCCCATGCCTCAGATTCTCAAAATGGTTATAAAGTTTATTAGCCGTACATATATGGTACGTGTGTTGATACATACATGTTCTCAGACTGTTGCCTGTTGCTACCTATATAGATTTTTTACCACAAATGGAACAACTGGTGTTTTTATTTTATTTGGTTGATACTCCCTGGTTGTTTCGAATAAATTGTTTACTTCTCTTTTGATTTTTCTGAGGAACCTGATGGTGTACCCTCTGGGTTTCAAGGCTGAAAAGAGGGTGCGAGTGGCTGTTTCAACATCTGTTTCATGGGAACAGATTCTATGAAATCTAATGAGTTGTGATTTAATTAAACCCTTAAAGGTATGACAGGGGTGATAACTTGTTTTGAAACGTAATGCATGTCTTTCTGTTGGTTTAAAATGAAACCTGGTACTTAAGTTTTATGTGTGTTACAATAACCTGAGAAAAAAAACCTGGGTATCCAGAAACTCAATTTTAAATTTCTGTATGTTATGTGTTAAGGATATTTTAGGATGGTGATTAAGATTTCTAAACAATTCAAATTCAGCCAGCGAGTGATGCCATAATCCAAATATGTCATCTAGATATCTGAAGTAACATAAAGGGAGTTTATCACACTTTTTAAATGCCGTGGATTCACAGTTAGCCATATAGATATCCGCGTAGGCAGGGGAATAATTACGACCCATCACACAGCCCAGTACTTGCAGGTAAAACTTCCCATTGAATTCGAAGTCGTTCCTCTTAAGCGTCAGTTCCAGGAGATCAAAAATAAACCTGTCAGGTCTGGAGGGATCCGGATTTGCAACAAAAGACTCTGCAACAGCCTGTATACCTGGATCCAAATCCATATTTGTATAAAGATTCTACATCTACTGAAAATATACATTTAAGGGAACCTTCATAGTTTGAATTCTATTTACAAAGTCATATGTATCTTTGATATAGCTAGGACGTAATTGAGACAAAGGGTTTAGGAAGAAATCTATATATTGTATAATATTATATGTTTCAGAGCCACAATCACTCACTATAGGACGACCACGGGGGATCACGTTAGGGACCAGCCAAAATGTTGGATCCTTGTGGATCTTAGGAGGGAAGTAAAACAATCGTGGACGTGGAGAATTGGGACCCAAGAGATACACTTTCTACTTTCTGTCTATAAAACCATCTTCATATAGTTTTTCTACCTGGTTTTGGAAATTTTCTGTGTATCTTTTTGAAGCGATTCTTGTAAATGTTTATAGTTGGTATTGCTTAGTTGTCTATCTGCTTCCCATACAGAATTTGGTCTTGGATACAAATTTGTCCACCTTTGTCTGTACTTTTTATGATTATATCCAGGTTATGCTTTAATTTTGAAAGGGCCATAGATTCTTCCAGGTTAATGTTATGACTTTTGTAGTGTTTACATTTGAAGTCCCGGAAAGTCATGACATCCTTCTGGTTCAGCCGTTGAATTGGGAGTGATAGTGTGCTTTCCTCAGGTTGACAGAGTTACAAATGGGACTCGTTCTTGTGAGTTGTTAAAACCAAAATGATCCAATAGTTTCAGTCGACGATGGTATAAATGGATATCTCTGCGTAGTTCGCAGCGTCGCAGTATATGTGGAGTTGGAATTAAAGTCAAACCTTTCTCCAGTAAATTACTCTCTATTCTGTCTAATTGGAAGTTGGTAGATTTAATATTTAAAACATTTGATAACGGGGGAGGTGTAGATGGTGTAGTCCCCCTTTACATGTTTAATTGGTTAAGCCAGTGTTTGAGAGTCTTGTTAGCGGCCTCTTTGACCAGTGAACTGGGTCACGTGGACGTGTTTGGAACTGTCAATTCTGATAAGATAGTCGGATTTGTCCACGATCCTGACATTCCACTCCATGATTACAGACCGTTGATTTTGCGGTAAGTCTGCCGAAAAATGAATGAGTGGTATGTGGGTGGATGCCAGAGGAAATATTGTTTTAGCTGTGGCCATTACTTGTTGTAACTGTCTAAATGCCAGTGTTGCAGTTTGTCCGCTCAGACAGTTGTTTAAACCTACTGAAGGATTGCTTTTTTGAACTTGCGGTTGAATGCTGATTGTTTTCAGTAAAGCAGTGAGATGATGGCAACAGGTTCCCGGAAAGCTATCAACTTGTAAGTTTGCATCTGTGAATATGGGTATTCTGACCAAATTCAAGTCACCTATGATTATATTGCATTTCTCTATTATTATTCTACAGTCCTGCAGTTTCCGATGTGTTCACGGATGGACTTTCGGCTCTGAGCGTTGTTTAGTTGGTTGGGTGCGTGGAGGGAGACTAGGAGGAGCAACCACTGGGGCCATCTCAGGTGGGGGGACATTTGTGTCAAAATGGCTTCCAAACAGACCCCCATTTCTTCATATCAGCTTCTGAGTGGCTGCTCAACTCATCAATCACTCCCACCACACCCACTGGCCCCGATGTCGTTCCTGCAGACACTGCCTCGCCGGTAAGATTTATTTGTGACTGGACCTTCAGTTTTGAACTCTGTTTAAAGGGTTGGGAACAGGGAGGGAGACTAAGAGGAGTCACCATAGGGACCGTCTCAGATAAGAGGTTGTTTGCATTATGTCCCCTTTCGCCCTCAACGGTCTCTGAATGGCTGCTCAACACATCACTCACTACGGACCCGCCCATTGGTCTTGAGATGCTGCATCAATGGTCTGTGTATTCTGAGAAGGAACAGGTGAAATTCTGAAAATGGTGAGAATTGCCATCAACATCACTCAGAGACCAAAGTGACACCTTCACAATACTTTTCTGTGCAGGGGTTAGGATTAGGATGAAGGAGGATGAGGGGTGAAGGAACTGTTCTTTATAGATGAAACCAGTTCCTTTAAGAGCACCTGAAAAGAGAAAAACAGCATGTTTTTATTTCACTTTCAAAAGTCTGAAGTCTCCTGAAATAAACTGTTAGAATTTAAAAGATAAGCGAAGGCAGCAGTTGGCAGTTTTCCTGCGTGACAAGCAGGATGTCCTCTTTCATTTCAGCCTCCAGTTCCAGTTCTTTTCTGTTACGAGGGACATCTCTTCCAGCTCTCTCTTCTCTTGCTCTCCTTTCTCAGCTCTCACAGAGTTCAGAGAGCTCCTTCTGGAAGCTCTTCGCTCTCTCTGATAGCTCTTTCTTCAATGCTTCCTGCTGTTGTGAGAAATCCTTCTGGTGGCGTTCCTCTTCCTCTGCCAGCTGCTTTCTGAGCTCCTCCACCAGAGCATCACTCATCAGCATGTGTTCTTTCAGAGCTGACTCTGCACTACTGAGCAGGGCCAAGGTGTCAATGTGTGCTCTGGAATGAGCTTCTATCTATTTATTGGCCCTGCTGATCTCTTCCCTCTCGGCAAGGAACTCTTTAAGCTGGCTGACCTCGCTCTGCTACCTCTCTTCCATCTTCTTCAGTTTCAGGGAGTCTTTCCTTTCTTCTGCTGAGGTTCTTGTTGTCTTTCTTTCCTGAGTTTGGTGGCTCTGATGAAGAGAGATGATCTGCTCATCTCTCTTTTTGGGGTCCACCCATGCCTTCTCACACTCTTCTCTCAGCCCTTTGACACTAATCAAAAGCTTTGGCGTATTTGACCTCCACAGCAGAGAGACAATCTCTTCATCTCTTCAACCTCTCTCCTCGTGCCTTCTGGAGGTCTGTCTTCAGCCTTCTGTTTTCCTCCTCAGTGACAGACAGCTTCTTCTGCATGTTGTTTTCATGCTGAAGCTGCTGTCTGTCACCTCTTAAAGACCCTCTTTCCTTCTGGACCGTGATCTGTGTTGGGGTCCTCAACTGTCCTTCTTTTTCTTGGCCCTCATCCTCCCTGTCTCATTATGTCCTCTGTGGCCCTGTTAAACATCTGTGCAGAATGAAAAAAGAAAGACATGGGAGAAAGCATTACTGTAATTCCACTAATTTTAACACTAACTAGACACATTACTGATTACTTTTTCAAATTCAACAACGCAATTTCAATTTCTGAAATTTAAATGGGCTTGTCACTCATTACTTTCATCAGACAAATGAAGTCTATTATGATGGAATATAATGACATTCAACACAGGGAAGAAGAACCCCAAAACACAGTAGAAAAATACTGCTGGGGTCAAGAAATGTAACATGAGTCAAGTACTATATATCATGAATGACATACTGCATATCATTATTTAAATACATATAATAATAAATACTGTAAATCATGTAGGAAATATTGTATATCATGATTTAAATATATTTATCATGAACTTGTCATGAAATGAAATGAAATGAAATATACTATATATCAATTAATGTTGTGGGACATAAATTTGTTCACACAGTCACATTGTGGGGACTCGCACGTCTTCTGGGAACAAAATGCAGTGGTGGAACTAGTGGTGGAAAAAGTCTGTGATGAACTCTCATCTCCCGCATGAAAATCTGACCTGCTGCACGTTGATCCACCACCCCAACCTCCACACTCTTATTCTCTGCCCCGCTATATATCTGTCACGGAGCGGGTTTCGGGCCCAAGTGCAGAACCACCATAGCACGGGTAAAGCTTTTATTCACTTTTTAATCTTGAATAGGCAGCATTAACAGCCACAATCATAGTCTCAAACATTACGGCAAACAATGTCCAGTAAACAAAAGGCAAGACTCGTGGTCAGGGACAAAAGGCTAAGGCAGTTACCCGGGAACAGGAGAACAGGCGTGGTCGGAGACAGGCAGGGTCAGCAACAGGAGATCAGTCCAAGATTTAGCTGGAGAGTCTTCCATGAGGACAATGACAATCGGACCACCAGTGAGTGTGGCAGAGCATGATTGCAATGAGTCTCAGGTGTGTGATCAGGTGAGCAGGCAGGTGGGTGTGGCTGAGAGTGGAAAAGTACTGAGGGCACTGGTGAGCAGATGAGGAAACAATGGCAGCAGGTAAGAACTGTGACAATATCGGTCATGTACTCTCTGCATGGGCACTGAATGTTGACCTTGGATGTAAATTAGAATAGTCCACAAAGCTTCCATAGTTCACCTGCACCAGCCCCGTGTTGCTAGATGAAGTCGACTGTGTGTACCTGGTCCAATCAGGCCAGCCTCTGTCCCAGACCTCCTGTCAGCTAATGTTGTCATTCCTTCATCATTGGCTGTAAGTCAGCACCCATTACCTCTCTGAGCCACCTCTGTATTTTCCCCAGCCACACTCTCACCCCCCCTCTAATCGCTGCCAACACCAGCACAGGAATACTAACGGTGGCCTGTGATGGGAGGACTCCAAGCTGACAGCTCCATAAAATAATCGACTCCCACGTTCTCTGGCAGCAACAATGGAGCACTGCCACCAGCATTATTCACAATGTACACTTATTCCATCAGCAGGAATAAAGGAGCTTTAGCTGGAATATCAAGGTAACAGTGAGGAGGGGGTATTTGTGTTGATGGTGAGTTAATAAACCCTCAGGACAAAACTATCAGCCACACTGTTATTCTACTCTAACACAGTGCAGTACAGTATATATGGAGCTGTACATCATCATTGTGGCCATCAATCGAGATGACCATCACTGTATTCTCCTGTTGCTGCCTCAACTGTGGGAGTGCGACAGCTGCAGACAAAGATGCCTCACTGCTGGAGCTGAAATCCATTGATCTGAGCGAACTGCAAACCAAAGGAAAAGACAGAAAAAGAAAGAATAAATAATTTTTACAACTGGCACATTATTGATCAGGAATGTTTGGGGTTTTTCCTTAAAGGCACTCCAGGATGAGAAAGGAAGTGAGGAAAAGAGAGAGAGAGAGACAGCACTTTAAAAATAGAACCTGGCGTGAAACAGATTAAATAAGATTCACTACAGAAGTTGGAATGAGGAAATAAATCCTCTCTGTGTTTCATTGAATTTCTTCCTCTCACCAGAGTTATTAATGCCTGAGCCTTAATTACTTTGTGGACCGTGATGAGTCAACGCTTTTATCCTGAGAAGGACTAATTTTTTGTCCAACATGGAGAAGCTCTTCACACAGGCTTGTTTTTGGAGGACCGCTCTGGAGCAGAATTAATGGACAGGAAGAAAACCATGAATAGCAATGCGCAAATATGTCATTTTTTGAAGGCCCTCCACTCTGCGGCCTCCTTCATCTTTCTTTAGGGAGTACTTACGCTGTTTGACAGTGAGGTAATTCATTTGTGGGGAGGCTGTTTAAAAAATGGATGTGTGTTTAATCATGAAGCCTTTGTTAAAGTGTGAGAGGTTTGGGTGCTCTGAATCATCGTTTATCTTACTCTTGAACTGAGCCAGAGGCCCTGCTGGCCCTGATGATATGTTGCCAGAGGCAGGACAGCTCCACAGGGGATGTTCGCACATTGAAAACATATATGACTGTGTTTAGCATGCTGTAAATTTCCCTCATTGCCTGTTATTATTCACAGCTACGAGGCAATGACGACTTTTTGAATTACCTGTTGAGATGCGAAAAGCAACGTCAGCACTGACAGGACAGAATGTGTGTGTGTGTGTGTGCGCGTGCGTGCGTGTGTGTGTGTGTGTGTGTGTGTGTGTGTGTGTGTGTGTGTGCTTTCCTGTTTATTCATGTGTGACAGAGTCATGTTAGATAAATTCCCAGCCATTTGAACAGAATGGATGGCCGTCATTAACGGGGCAGGATCTAAATCATTCAGCCTGTATTGGTAAAGGCTGTGATGGCTTTGCCTATTGCATCACTACGCAGCAGCGAACCCCGTAATCATCACAATTCGTCAATCGATGAGGCAACCATTCAGTGCTCTGACTGACTAATCGACTTCTTACCCTCCCGCTCACCTGCTCCTCCCTCCCTCTCTGTTACTGGCTCCAGATGAAAGTAGAAAACACTCGGCATCCCTTCATGCCACATTGTGTGTAATCTCCCCATTTCCATAGCTTTGGGGTATTCAGCCTTTGAACAGAGGGATGAATTGTTCAACCTAAGCATTGATAATGGGGCTGCTGGCTGCTCTTGGTGTCAAGCACAATAATTCCATTAAGTGTTCAGCTCTGCATCAGCATAGAGGCTGACATTTGCTTCTTCAGCTTCCTCCTATTCTCCCTGTGAGAAGATGTTTATTTTTGCCTCTGTGCACATGCACAGCAGGGATGGCTGGTAACCATGTTTCCACAAAAGTGCAGGTGAGTGAGTTGATATTTAAGGAGGTGCATCTGCGTTCTTCATCAGTTCACTGGAACACAGTTAGGTATAGTGCTAATACGATGCAGTAAAATGACATTTCCTTTCTTTCGCCACAATCTCTGGACTTTGACTTTTTCTAGATATATTGTATATTAGGGTTCATTTATACATTCACTGTTTGCCAAAGTGAATCATTTAAAGTTGACTCACTGCCCTCATCTGCATGGACTCAATGACCTACATGCACATCAGTCTCTGAAGGTGTGATCACACTAAGTCCCTTAGGTGTACTGTCTGTCCATCTATATCATGTGTCAGTTCAATGTCCCAGAGGGTGATTATTAAGACTTTAATGGGGAAATGATTCTGTGTCAGTGGGTTGTAATCCTGCCTCACTAAAGCTGATGGATATACTGTATGTATGACTGCATGAGGGAGTGGAAAGAGGAGGAGACATTATATAATATTTTGAGGGGAAAATGGTGGTGTTTACAGCGATGCACTCATTCATTCAAATATAGCTCACAATGTTCTTTCTGTTATGCGCCAGACTAGGGGAACCAGGACACAACACAAAAGGGCTCCCCTCTTTCTCCCAGCCCCCAAGAAAGGCCATTCACAACTTCACTGCAGTCTAACAATGTTTTTTTTTTTTTTCATTTAAACAAGTAGAAATGGCGTCGGAGAGGGCATGGCCAACATAACAAACAAAAGGTTTCCATTTTCTCGAACCTTACCTGTCCATCAGGTTAACATAAATGGCTCCCCCCCCCACACACACACACACAGCTACTAGGCGTTTCACCTCGCTATTACCATGCTAGTATTATTTAAAATAACAAACAATAACAGTTAGCGAACACACAGTCTCAGCCACCAACCACAGCGGCAGCAACACACTCTGACATGGCCCTCTCTTGGTAGCGGAAGGAGAAGTAGGAGGGGGAGACGGTCGGCCAACCTCCCCCTAAAGTAGTGGCACCGGCCAATCACGCCTCCCGACCTGTAACCTGTAATAAGGGCAGACACAGGACAGAACACACACACCACCTTGTGCCCAGGATGGCACACAGCATCCAGGATACACCAAAACAAAACAAATGGATAGGAATCATAACACCCCTCCGCCTAAGATCAAACATTTCTCCCCCTTCAGAAATGTTTGATCCCAGTCACACCACCAAACCTAAATACCAACTTGCGATAAAGCATCGGCTACAATGTTATCTGCTCCTTTTATATAATGCACCTCCACATTAAAATCCTGCACCAACAGCGACCACTGCATGAGGCAGCTGTTGTGCTTGCGCATGCGTGACAAAAACACGAGGGGATTGTGATCTGAGAACACCTGGACCAGAATGGAACTTGACTCAACATAGACTTCGAAATGTTGCATGTCCCACAGTAATGCCAGGGCTTCTTTTTGGCTTGTGCTGTAACGCACCTGGTGCTTATCGAACATTTTAGAAAAAAAAAACACAGGGTGATCAACACCTTTCTCGTCCTCCTGCACCAGGACGGCACCAGCACCAAGGGCACTGGCGTCAACCTCAACCTTAAAAGGCCGAGCAAAGTCAGGTGCAGCCAACACCGGGGCGCTACAGAGCAACGCCTTTGCGGCATCGAACGATTCCTGACACGCATCAGTCCACACAAAACGATGGGATGGATTCATCATTGCAGTAAGCGGTGCAACTACACTTGCAAAATTTTTGCAGAAACCACGGTAGCAGCCACACATCCCCAGAAAACGGCGGAGCTGCCGCCAAGCCTCTGGCACAGGAAAGTCAAGGAAGTCAAGTCAAGCCTCCCTCAAGCGACCAAGAACTTAACACAAAGTGCACAGGTGCTCGGCCCAGGTGGATGAATACACCACAATGTCGTCTAAGTATGCCTCGCAACTCTTAACACCAGAGAGCACCGTGTTTACCAGTCTATGGAAAGTGGTGGAAGTGTTTTTAAGACAAAAGGGCATAACGGTATATTGGAAGAAGTGATCTGGTGTGACAAAGGCGGATATTTCAGATGCCAGTACCCCTTTAAGAGGTCAAGCTTAGTCACATACTTAGCAGAACCAACACGATCCACACAATCATCCATTCTGGGCAGCGGAAACAAGTCTGACTTAGTAATGGCATTTACTTTGCGGTAGTCATTACAAAACCGAGGAGTTTGGCCAGCTTTCGGCACTATAAGAGAGGGAGAGCTCCATGGGCTAGAACTCGGCACAACAAAACCATTTTGAAGGAGATAGTCTACCTCCTTGGACATTACCGCTCTCGTAGTGGGATTAATACGATATGCATGTTGTTAAATCGGTTGGTGGCCACCGACGTCAACATCATGTTGTAAAACAGTGGTCTGGTTGGGCTTATCACCAAACAGCTGTACATGTTCATGAATCAAACAACACACGTCACTTCAAGCCGGTTCACACAGATGAGGCAAATAGTTCTCCAACCCCGCCAGATTCTTGGAGTTCTCCAGCCGCACAGTTGGCAACGTTCCCGACTGGTCATGTAAACCATCCTCCTTGGACAATACACAGTTGAGACAGGGAGGACACACACGCTACAGGAGACAGAGGGGACTCATTCACTGTGGAAGCGTGGCGAACAAAGTATGGCTTCAACATATTAATGTGACACACTCAAGACTTCTTTTTTCTGTCTGGCGTCTTGATCACATAATCAGTGTCACTTAACTTTTTCTCAACCTCATAGGGACCGCTAAACTTAGCCTGCAAACCAGAACCCAGTAGAGGCAACAACGCCAGGACCCAATCACCCGGCTGAAAAGAGCGTCGGAGAGCTTTTTTATCAAACTCTTGCTTCATTTTGGTCTGCACGCTGGAGAGGGCACTATGGGCCAACTCAACCGCCAAGTGTAAGCTCCCCCTGAACGAGCTCACATAATCCAAGATGCTGTGTACGGGACCTGGTTTATCTGTGAGCCACCCCTCTTGCAGCAAGCGCAATGGACCCCACACCATATACCGAAAACCAGCTGGACTGAATCCAAGAGATTCCTGTGTAAATTCCCGATATGTAAACAGGAGCAGTGGCAACCCCTCATCCCACTCCTTATTTGACTCAACACAATATTTCCTCAACATTGACTTTAACATCTGGTGAAACCTCTCCAGTGCGCCCTGGCTCTCTGGATGATACGCACTGGAGACTCGATGCTTCACAGATAACTCTTGCATAACCTGGGAAAACGCAGTGGACATAATGTTGGATCCTTGATAAGACTGAATGCGCTTGGTCAGGCCGAAAGTGGAAAAAAACTTGAGCAGAGCTTTCACCACTCCTTTGGCACAAAGCGTGCGTAACGGAACGGCCTCGACGAAGCGTGTAGCAGTGCACATCATAGTCAATAAGTACTTGTTACCAGATTTTGTTTTTGGCAGGGGACCGAAACAATCAACTATGATATGCTCAAACAGCTCACCGATTACTGGGATTGGCTGTAAAGGAGCAGGTGGAATTACCTGGTTTGGCTTCCCTGTCATCTGGCAAACATGGCAGCAATGGCAGAAGTTGACAACATCGGTTTTCAACCCAGGCCAGAAAAAGTAGCCGAGTACTCGGTTATAAGTTTTTCTGATACCTAAGTAACCAGACAGAGTGTGATTGTGGGCCAAGTTCAGGACCTGAGAAACTCAGGTGACGAAACACAGAGGGAACAACTACTTGGCACACCGCGTCACATGCCATCCCAGCCATCGGGACCCACTTATGCAGTAAAACACTATCATCATACTGGTAAGACACAGTTTGTGATGCACCTTCCTCACTCTGAGCAGCAGAGACGTACTTTACTAAAGAACGATCAGATTGTTGGGCTGCTACAAGCTGCGCTTTGTTCACAGACAGACACAGGCCCATCGCATCAGGCAAGGTCACAGAAACATTCACACCTTTTGCTTCTGAAGCGGGGCTGCCCGAGTTGTCCAGCACACACAAAAAAGAATCAGACAGGTCTATTAAATCACCCATCTTATGAGCGCGCGTGATGACACGTGGGGCGAATAGGGTGGAGAAGAAACAGTTACATCCGCGTTTGGAATTTCGGTTACCTCGGGAACCATGGGAAACACTTTTTTCCTGGCCAAATCGTTCCCTAGGATAAGATCCCCCAAACCAATCCCCCACACCAGGAAATCTGTCCCGCAGTAGGTTTTGTCAGAGAACGGCAGAACCCCACAGCAAGCTATAGAGTATTTCGCACATGTATCGCGCAGAATGGTTATCGGAACACTGTCTGCCTCATTTCCAGGCACAGACAAAACCCACAAAACCCGTGGGTGGTAAATGGCTTAAAGTCCTCGTCAATGTCTTTGGACTCTGTTGTCAGCTAAGTGACATGCTCTTCTTGAGCGGACCCACGCTGAATCAGCACAACAGCAGACGGTTCTTTATTTTTAGTTTGATCTTTCTTTTTCAGAGCTGGACAGGCCGAAATGAGGTGGCCATGCTCACAACAATAAAAACAAACACGATTTTCACCCGAGGTAGGTGTGTTACGCCGGGAGGTTTTTGTTGAATGAGACTTCTTATTTTCAAGTCCAGGAGTCTCTCAGCGCACAGGAGACACAAAAACACTCTTATGAGTTAGCGCAAACCCGTCAGCCAGCACTGCAGCCTCAGCGAGCGACACAACTTTCTGTTCATTTAAATAAATAACAATACGCTCCGGAAGACACTTTTTGAACTCCTCCAGGAGCACAAGCTCTCGCAGCTGCGCGAATTCTGTCAGTTTGTTGGCTTGGCACCACACAAAAAGTACTCCTTTCTCACGCGCAAACTCCACGTATGTTTGGTTGATATTCCGTTCAAACTTCCTGAACTTTTGTCTATATGCTTCAGGCACTAACTCGTACACACTTAAGACAGTAGCTTTTACATTGTCATAATTTAGGCTCTTCCACTGACAGAGCAGCGCACACTTCCTGAGCTTTCCCTGTCAGTTTACACTGCAATAACAGAGACCACACATGTTTTGGCCAATTTCGGGTGGCCGCAATTTTCTCAAATGCATTGAAATATGAGTCTACTTCAGCTTCTCTAAAGGGTGGCACGAGTGTGATGTGCTGTCTTACGTCGAAACTGTCACAGGGAGAATGTGGGGACTCTGGCAGATTAGGGGACTGGGGAGGCATCCTAGGCCGATGCTCCAGCTCTAGGATCTTAACTTGAAGGTGCATGGACTCTACCTCCAACTCCTGGTTCCCTCCTCTATTTCCTTTATGCGGAAAGTCAGCCGAAGCTCCTCCACAGTCTTCCCAGTCACAGTGGGCGGATCAGTGGGAACTGTTGTATGGTAGGGAGCCGCTGATGGTAACATGGTGGTTGGCAACAACTCCTTAGGACGAGCCCCCGGCAGCAGCTCCTCGTGCTCCCCAACCTCCGTAGCCCCAATCAAGCACTTCTGCTGCAGAGCTTTAATGATCAGCTCCCTCAAGTCCGGCTTCCTCGCCGCCCGTGGCACATCAACACCCAGCCACGCAGCTATTAACATTAAATCGACCACCCGACAGGCATCTAATTGAGCTAAAGTGGGATTAGCCTTAAACTCTTCCATTTTAAACTCCATAATGTTATAGGAACAAAAGATTGTCAACCAGACATACCGGACAAAGAGTTACAAAAATACCTACCAAAACTTTACCCAACAGATAAAGAGATCAGCCTCCCGGACAAGCCCCCAATTTATGTTATGCCCCAGACTAGGGGAACCAGGACACAACACTAAAGCTGTTAAAGCAGTGAAGTTGTGAACGGCCTTTCTTGGGAGCTGGGGGAGAGAGGGGAGCCCTTTTGTGTTGAGTCCTGGTTCCCCTAGTCTGGAACATAACACTTCACCTTACCTGTTTTTCTGTGATGCTATACTGTAGCTCATATTCTGAACAAATATTCAATATACTTAAAATGAATACATGCATGGGTGTTTTTGGCTAAAGATCTTAACAGTTCAGAGATTCACACACTGAGACACACACACACACACACACACACACACACACACACACACACACATACACACACTGTTACTTAAATAACTCAGACTGAGTAATGAATTCATAAAATAACATCTGTAAACTTTTCAAAATATCTTAACACTCATAAATCATACCACAAAAACATGATTTTGATATTGATATCTTTCAGTGCAGTCCCACATATTTTGTAATTCTATACATATTGATCCGTGTTAATAACTACTGAAACTGCTCCCTTATTGACACAAAACACACACTATTGAAGACACTGTCTTGTGGTCAGTGCAACATGACTTATGTCCTGTTAGATAGCATTGTCACACTTATAATAGCCCTCCAATACAAAAGAAAGTGCTGCTCTGTAGTCAATATTATCATTGCACCACCATGTTATATGATGTGGCAGGAAGCTAATGTAAAGAAACTTCTCCATCCTTTTGTTTTCATTCATGTATAGAATCAGTTGCGCAACATGAGTGTGTTAAAAATAAATTTTTGAGGGAATAGAAGAGACTTATGTCTTAACTGAAGAAAATGAATCAATTAGATGAGGCCTCTTAAGACCAAAGTATGTGTTCAAGGTTTAAATTCACACTCCCAAAAGACAAAATATTTAATTTTATTCACAGCCTTTTATCAAGTTCATGTATCAGTAAATCTCCCTAAAAAACATTATTTTAGGTAAGTTAATGGCTCCTATAACCAGAGCACATCCCAAATAATAACATTCGCTGCATGGAGGAGCTGACGTTGACTGATGTTTGTAGTCACTACGCCATGTAGTAATACTGGATACTATATAGTACATTATAGCGTGTGGAATACATGTACAGGTATGTCGGTGTCATCTTGCGTGGTGGCTCACAGTTTGTGAAGTGAGCAGGTCAGAGTGGCCTCCACAGGGCTGCCACTACAGATGGCTCATTAGACTAGCGTTTGATACAAACCCCCCTCGCTCTCCACTTCACCTCCATCTCCCATCCCTCCATCCTGCTGTCATCCTGTCTTTCATCAGTCTAACAGTCGACCAGCTGCTCACATCTAACAACCACAAGAGTTCAGACACCAGAAAGCCAGAGCTGTGCAACATATTGCACTATGAAAACTGCAAATAAACAGCTCATAGCCCACCTTTCTTTAATTATGCCCACACAGAGAATTTAAAACACAGCCGGCGGCACCAGCTTGTTAAACTTAGCCTATTAAAACCTAACAGTTTACTGAATGGAGATATAATATATATACCACTACATTAAAATGGTTTGCATCACACAAACTAGTTATTCGGTAGAAATCAGTACCAAATAATTCCACCTAACTGATGTTAGCTTGCTAAAGTGAGGCTGATACATAGATGGCTCATTTAGACTGAAGAGTTAAAGAGGTCAGAGGAAATATAGTCGACATATCTGACTTGAAACTTTCAAAAAAATCTGTTTGACAATGAAGTAAACTGGGAAGAAATTACAAATAAACCACAAACTACAAAATGTTACTAATACAGTACTAATAACATCAAACTAAATGTTTAGTGTTGTTTGGTCGACATCAGCTGACATTTTCCACTCATTCTAAAGTGAAATCATCGATTTTTTTATGGCCTCCTATGGGCATCAGAAACAAGTTGTGAACACAACATTAACATATCATCACCTTTTAATCTGTCATGGCTGGCAGTGGGTAGAGAATGAAACTCAATAGTCAAGTAAAAATACAATAACTCCAATAAAATTAATAATTTTCACAGTGAAGAAACGATGAGTTTGAAACTAGCTTGTCTGGAACAGCTTAGGAAGGACATTACACACAAACGTTTTAATGGATTTACTTGTAGTTGGTGCAACCCAGTCTGTAAGAGAGAGGAGTGAGCGTGATGATGAGGACAGAGAGGTTGTTCTCCTCTGCATGTGTGCAGCAGTTTATTGATTCACTATTGCCTGTGTCTAATAGTATAGCCAACATCTCTTTTATTTTTGCTCAAGCAATTACTGGAATGAATGCATTTATATGTGTGTGTGCACAGGGGTGACCTACAGTCTGTTCTACAACATAAAAAACACTTTATTACAGACACACATTTTACAACCCAGTGTGTTTATTTCATTACTGCTAAATGCAATACCTCACATTTTATCAAACGGCAGCCATGCCTTGTTCTTCATTGAGGCAAGTGCATGGGTGTGTTTTACGACACTTTTCATCATCAGAGTGTGTGAATCTCTGAAGTTTATTAGGCATTGTTTATGACCCTGGAGTGACGACTGCATGCCTGGAGTTCATGTGAGTTATTGATTGTTGTGGAGTGTCTATGTGTAACTGTGCTGTGAGGTGTCTTGTCTATGATCAGGTCATTACATGAAGCCCTGTGGTGACAGGCGGGGTCCATGAACGTATCACTGATTAAAAGGGTCTGATTGAAATGAGTCTCCAGCGATGGGCTTGACTAGTAAAGAGCCAGCAGGGCCACACTGCCCCATTGCTTCTGTAACAACCACCATGATTTAACACCTAACCCCACACACTCACACACACACACACACACACACACACACACACACACACACACACACACACACACATGCAGTGCATCAGCGGAACACAAGGTCTTATTTTACAGTAATACAGTACAGGCACTTGAGAGTGAGTGTGCAAAATGTCAACATGACCTCCAGATGGGTTCACTTTTCATGTAGCCACAATAACACATCAGACTGAACTCCTCTGGAAATGCTGCCCTTAAGAGGAAAGTAGATATTTGAGAAAAACACAACAGAATATGCAGTGAAGATCAGCTGTGTTTACAAACCAGGCAAATCACAGGACATTTCCTTCAATATTTAAGGAAGGCTTATTGGCTGTCTGACTGACAGGGGGAGAGAGTGAGGAGAGTGAGACAGAGTAGTAAAAAGATTCTCAAAATGTAGTTTCAAGTTTATTATAATATGCTGAATATTTTATTACAGCTGTGGCAATTAAACAGCTACATAATTTTCATCTCCTGTGAAGTACAGGGTCTTCTCTTCTCTTCTCTTCTCTTCTCTTCTCTTCTCTTCTCTTCTCTTCTCTTCTCTTCTCTTCTCTTCTCTTCAAGCAGGATATTTACAGCTGAGTCTTTCCTCCAACTTCTTAGAAAGTGGTACTTCATTCACCTTGAACTCATGGTGCACTAACAGATAACTGGCATAGGGACTGGGACTTGACTCAAAGAACTTTTCCAGGATGTCAAGAGAGAATTGCGTTAAACTTTCATTTGTGAAGTGTTACGCTGCAATAAAACATGTCCATAAACCGTGCACAGATGGAAAGGGAGGAAGCATGCATGGCTAACACCGAGCTACAAAAACAGCCTTGGGGAACCGAGATGTCGCCAGACTGACGGTGAAATTTCCAGTCACTTCTGTGTGAATGCCCTGAACCAGGTTACATCATTCCTGCATGCAAAGCTCTACAGACAATATTAGCCATATAAAGCTGAGCCCCTTCGTCACCTCAGATTTACAGCTCCCTTCCTCTCTGATTTCCATTGATTGTATCCCTGAGGGACATCCCATGCCTATCAATCAATAATCATTGGCCATATGGCCAATAAGGTTTTATGTCCCCAACCTCTCCTCTTCTCTTCTCTACATTTCTTTTACATTAAAGCTGCCTAAGAGAGCCAGTAGAAGGACATTACAGTGGAAACCAGTGAGCAGCTACTGAAGCTGAACCAGTCCTTCCCTCTCGCACACAGTCCTGGAAATTGACTCCAAGGTTCAGTAAGTGAAAGTGCAGAGGTGACTGCAAGAGAACAACATGCTGATTTTACCTGAAAGGTGCTGTTGTTTGGGTGCAGGTAATGTGTGTGAGTGCAGGCAGAGGGACTCCAGAGATGACTCACAACTGCTTTGTTAGGTTGTCTAATGAAAGCTTTGTTTTCTCTGCTTCTGGATCAGGCTCACCTCATCCATCACCAGAAGCCCATCAGTGAGAGATGGTGGGAAAAGTGTAGAGCCTCTGGGACTCCCTCCATCCCCATCTCTGAAAATGAGAAAACTAATAATAGGACATGGCTGGGCATTATAGCAGAGGGGATCAGAGTGTTCACTGATTCTCTCCTGCTGGAGCAAGATACTGTGTGTTTGAGAGATCAGATGAGATATAATGAGGTGGGTCAAAGATCAGGATCCAAACACCACACAGTGACTGCTGCTACAATGACACATTCTTTCAGATTCATGCAGTTTTTCAGAGACTTCTCTCTATCGTGGACGCATGTATTTTAATGTGTATCTCTGTAAGAGTGACAGTCACGTGCTATTATGAATGGCTGCTTGGTGCAATGCTCTCTGCTTGCATGTTCAGTAAGTGGCTGCTTCATTAAAGAAAGATAGAGTATGGAAGAAGAACCTACAGATCCTTGAGGGAATATGGCGGCAGATCTGCTGCTAATGAACCCTGACTTAGCTGACCTCTCTGGGCTCCAGAGAGTATTAGCAGCCGCTCACACAGCAGCCAATTAGACCCGACCCAGGTCCAACACACACAAGATGACAAGGCGACAGAGCTACTGATGAGAGTGTGTGCTATGAGCTGGGAAGGTGTTGTTATGAGTTGGAGGCACCATAATGTTCATTGTGGATGTGTAGATGAAAATGGACATTGACGAGGCATTTGAGTGTTTATTTAAAGCTGCACCAGCCAATATCTTTAAATGAGCGATGTAATGTGAGACTATGCAGTTCCCCTCAGCTCTACAGAGTTTTAGCATCTTTTAGGTGATTGTTTTGGTTGTTTGGCCCACAGCTTTACTGTCTTCGAGTCTCACTGCTCTCATCAAGAGAGTGGTGAATTGGCGGCTGTGTTCCACAATAAAGCTCTGCTAAAACCACTGTACACAACATTTTGGCCATTTAACGACAGATAAAATGAGCAACTAGCTACTGAACAAGTGAAATATTTAGAGTCTAAAGAGCCCATATTTCCCTCAAGAGTTGGCAGAGTGAATGTTGGACTCATCAGGTGGCCAGAAACATGACTCTAAATTAATGCTAATATTGCTGCATGTCTGGATGTGTAAACAGGCAACTGTTTGCTAACAGGTTAGCTATATCAACTTTATCATGTAATGATATTGCAGTGTTGAGTTTACAGCTTGTTGCACTGCCCCAAAATGGCCAAAAATTAGTTAAAAATTCCAATAATTAACACTGAAACACTGCTGCATCCAACAACTGGAGCTTGAATAAAAATCCATTAACACAAATGAACATTTAGCTTCAGGTTAGCAATGACACCTGTCTCAGCCTGGCTGCCTTACACGACCTTCAGCAGTAATGCTTCATGTTCGCACTTCATGGTTTTCGAGTCAAATGGTGTTAACGACTACTTGACAGGTATTTTTCACCCTGCCATGTTTAGCATTTATGTCATTAATGATTAATGGTAGAGTGGTGTGATGTGTCACTTCTGCACCACATTTCT
Source organism: Chaetodon trifasciatus (assembly GCA_037975065.1). Classification (NCBI taxonomy): domain Eukaryota; kingdom Metazoa; phylum Chordata; class Actinopteri; order Chaetodontiformes; family Chaetodontidae; genus Chaetodon; species Chaetodon trifasciatus. The sequence goes on along the minus strand of JBBMOE010000044.1, from coordinate 1,126,133 downwards.
CCTGTTTTTCTCTTTTTGGTTTTTGAAGCTCTCTTCCTCTCACAGTGGAGACATTAAGCTCTCCTTCACCTCCTCCACGGCTCCCTGGGGATCCCATCACACCCACTGTCTCCCATGGATACCTCCAGTCTCCCTCTCATCACCGTGGAGACCCAGCAAGCGGTTTGCTCCCAACAGGCATTGGACCAAAGCAAGAATCCACCAATAACACAGCATTATCATTTGCACTAATGGAGTCATTTTAGCTGCTGCACATTCCTTTTAACGCCTCTTACACTCTTGCACTGACAAAAGACTTGAATGACTCCCAAGTTCAGTGTTTCATGATGAGATGCACTTTATTTTAGGGATTCACAATCAAACAGTGTTTCTCATCTCATTTATTTGAAATCTCTCCATGACGGCTGGCAACTTCTCAGTTTTATAGTTTGATGATAGCTTTGATACTTGTTTTTATTATATTTTCAACACCAGTGTGGTAACTTTTCCCCATTTTCATCTACGCTGCTTTGTGTCATACCTGAAAAATATAAAAGAAATACAAGTCAAAGGGGATATTTTCCCTTGTAACATGTTCAGATTTCTCCTCTGAGTCATGGTTGGGATAAATTGCCTCCTTTACAGAAACAAACCTTCACGGTTTCTTTGCTCTCCCAGCAACACTGCCTGCAAAGCTCATTTATTCAATCAACCCAATCTCTTGTGTGATATTCTATTATTGATATTTGTGTGATTTCTCCGTGGGGTTTCTCACCTCCTCCTACTCCTCTGTCTTTAACTTCATAAATTATCTCAGAGTAAAGGGCCATCCACACCAAGAACAATAACTATAACAATAAGGATGATGGTGTGAGCATCCACACTGATGACTGATAATGTTCTGTGAACGGTGGCACCAAGCAGGCGCCGCACACTCCAGCTGTGTGGGCAGCTTAGGAAAATGGATATTGATGACCTGTTAAGGCTGTATGTTGCAGAGGAACAAAAAGCAAACCGGAAGGATGTGAGTTCACCAAATTCTTCAAAGATGAGTGGAGTTCAACAATCTGTCATGAGAGTCGTCATCTTTTGAAGGCAAATTTTATTCATGCTTTCATATGAGTGAACATCAGCTTCATGGTATCCTTGAAGTCATCAAAGAGGACATCAGTAAGGACAAAATTAACTTCAGGGAACCCATTAGCACTAAGACCACAGGTAAAATGAAGTTTTCATGTATAATTTCATCCTAATATTACATTATACAACCATTTAATGCATTTTCGGCCATGATCGCCAAGTCTCATCCTCTCTGTTAATAATAATCAAACACCACTGATTCTGGGACTGAGCATGATTTCATGGTTATGGGCTGAGGAAATGGCTGGACTCCAAATGCAGGACACAGATACTGATGGTTTGAATAATAAAAAGGATTTATTGTCACTAAAAGGAATATGATGACTGGGATGTGTTCCATGTCGATCCGTGATGGGCTGGCAGGTGAGGTGAGTCAGCAGGTTTTCTGGTGGTTTTCTGTGGCTGGTGATTATGGATTGGCTGCAGCTGTGGTGGCTGATTGGTATGGGGAGCAGGTGTAGGTGAGCCAAGATTGCAGGGAGCCACCCAGTACACACACACACACACAGAAGGAGAGACTAACATGACACAAGGGGAAACTGCCATGTTGAACGTGACGCCCTGTCAATTGAGATGGATTTTGATTGGCTGTCAGTGTTTCTATGGTTCATCAAATCGCTCTGAAAGTGATCCAAACAATACCTTTCTCTGTCATCATTGTTGTTCTAGTTCTAGCCTAGAACCGTTTTTTAAACAATATTTATAGTTATTGTGATGGTTGTGGTTCTTGTTGTGGACAGCCCTTAATGCCATCATGGGCCATGCAACTGTAAAGTGTGTCATGTATATTAAATTGGTGGGATTTCATATCAGAAACCCATGGAAGCAGTTTGGACGGCCTCCCATCTGAACCAACCAGCCTCTGTCTCTAAGAGATGAATTTCCTCCAATGAAAAGGCTCCATCGGGACCCTAAAATAAAACATCTTCTGTTAAGAGAAAGACCAGTAAGTGTTCCTTTGGTGAGTATTGCGCAACAAATCCTAGCATTTCTTAATAATCCCCAGTAATCTTCTATCACAGTCTAAATAATATAACCTTCTGCCTGAACACTCGGCATATTGTATGCACTGCACATCCTGACAAATACAGATTCAAACTGCTTCCTCCTGGGACACATTATCAGTAAGCTGAAGAGCTCCTCTCCTGAGAGCTATTACCCTTCCTAACCTCACCTTTACAATGGTGTTTTAGCTGAATACATACAGTGAATGCTTTTAAAGTCACAAACACTTCCTGAGAAGGCTCTGGTCATTCAGGGTCTGCAAATGTTCTGTCCTCAGTGGTGGTCAGTGTTTTCTTCCCTGCTTTGTTGTCAGTGGGCTGAGAGCAGCTGACACCAACAGGATCAACAAGCCTGTCAGCAGGGCCGGATCTGTCAAGCTTGATTCTCTGGTGGAGGTGTCAGAAAGAAGGATGCTGCGCAAGTTACTGAGCACCATGCAACATAGCTCATGTTCCATGGTTCATGTTCGCCCCCCTCATGTCTCTCTGGATGACTACAGCAGCATCTTTAAGGACCGGACACACCCGAATTTAAACATATTGTTGTGAATCAATTCTTTCCATTGGAACCAGAGCAGTGGAGGAGGTGAAATTAGCTTATTAACAGTTTTTCAGCATTCACTTTGATTCAACCTCCTCTATCAGAGTAAAAAGTCTTCCACACAGAGCAATGGTGTGCAGACAGTAATGACACAGGAGTCAGTTAATACCTGAGCCATTAGCTCATATACTGTAGCTTTATAGTTTCCCTCTTCCATAACCTTTTATTGAACAAAATGGAAAGTAGTGAATGTGACTTTATGGTGTGACCACTGCATCAGCGACAGACAGTGACAGGCGTTATTATTATGCACAATTATTATTGTTAGGCTTTAGTTTTAAATGTTACTAGATTTAAATATCATTATTATTGGCGCTGAAAGCTTTAATTGATGAGTCTGTCGACAGATTATTAATTGGCAACTATTTACCTAAGTTATTCAAACAGAAATGTCAATGATTTGATGGTTTCAGCGTCACATTATAAAACTGTCAATTGAATGTATTTGGGTTAGGATGGTGGGGCGTGCAAAAATCAACACATTGCTCCTACAATGATATTTACCTCTACATAAAAAGGACCCAGTCACAATCAAACATTGTTGAACTGATGCTACTGCACTCATGGAGTGATCACTGTACATCTGTTCCCCAGAAATAATATCAAATGTTCTCCTGTTTTACAGTGAACTCTGCTTCTCATTCTGTCTGTCTCTGCTCCCACTGAGCCTCAGCTCCCTGGAGGAATCACCACATCCACATGCGCTATCTGTCTGTTGGTTTGGTTTTATCTCCATCTCAGCATATGGAGAGAGTGCTTTATATGAACTCTAATGCAATTATTCATACAGCTCACAGCTATGTGACACCAACATGTTTAGATCATACAGTAGAGGACACCCAGGGGCCCTTCTGCAGCTTTCATCTGAGCAGTAGCAGCTGAATTGTATTCAAAGCCAGTGGCTCATTCACTGATGTCTGATATGAACTGATCACATACCTGTTTAACATGTAGATGCCAATAAAAACAAATACTATGTGATGTGCTGTGCTGTAAGGCAGTTTATTCTACCCTTTAACTGTTGAAGTATATGTGATTTACAGTTAAATGGCATGTGGAGCATTGGCAGAGAAACGCTGAGCCGAAACAGCAGAAGATGAAAGCAGAACAGTGTTTCTTTTTCTGCCTGGCTGGCGTAAGGCCACTGAAAGCTACACGTGGCCATCTTAACTCAAGCTGACAGCCAGCATTACAACTGCTCCAGCTCCACTCCTTTCTCAGGTGAAGCTACAAACTGTCTCTTGAATTCCTCTGCTCCTCCCGAGCTGCTTTCACCCTGAAATGATCAATATATTGGATGAAATTATGAATCAAATTCTCTCCCAGATGTGCTCTCAGTTGCCTTTCAGTTACTGTGTCGGGCTGGCACACTGGACGAGTAAAAGCCCTCTGCTTAACAGGCTCGTAAAAATAGAAGCTACAGTGTCCTGGGCTCGTTATGGAGGAGTGAGTGTGAGGGGGATTTTCATGAGAGATGTGTGGCCTGGTATAAACCGGGAAACGTAAGTGACAATGCCAAGAGCCAAGAAGCAGCACAGGCACTGAAAGTACCTCACACCAGGGGGCTGGATCCCTTTTTTATCCTAAAAGACATTTCTGTGATTGACTTCAGGCCAATAGGAACTTCAGGACGCCATTAAAGTTCAACTTTGTCTTGACTGAAAGCTATGCAGGCTGAAAATCTGCCAAAAACTAATGCAGTCTAATACGACAGCCATGCAGTGAATCCCACCTTCATGAAGGTTACAATGTGCAGTTTTTTATTTAGAGTGGTGAAATCACACCTTTAGGGAAATAAGCTGCTTGGAGTCTCTTTGGTTGCCAGGCAACCTCACAGTGACTTCAAGACTCCAGGAAGTCAGTGCACCCGGCCAAGCTAAGGTAGCCAGTCAACATTTTGAGAGAAGATTAAGAACAGTTTGACATTTTGGGAAATACTTATTAAGTGAGAAAGATGAGTCTGTTATATATGAAGCGGTTAGCTTAGCCTAGCATAAAGATCTGTATTTAACATACATGCAGGCATGAGTGTGATCTTGATCTTCTCACCAAACTCTCTGAATGACAGCAAGCATATTTTGCATTCCACTATGAATTTTCCTGTTTTTCTTCATATTTTTTAGATCACAAGATCTTTCCTGTCAGTTGTCTCAGGATTGATCAGATTGATCTTGTGACCTGTGAGGTGGTCCTGACCTCTAGGTTGGGAAACACTGTTCTATCTTTCTGGTTATTGAAAAAAAAAAAAAAAAAGTCCTCTCACTCTCTTCTCATGTTTGTCTGTAACAGATTTCCACATACATGTTGTGCCATGTCTTTGGTTCTCATATACACTGACAGCTCTATCTCCTCTTCCCGCTCCCTCTGTTACACACAGTGCAGGTAAAACAGCCTCCAGGGACACCCGGCGGCTTTCCTGTACTGCTGGGTGTTTGAGGAGATTTAAAACCTCCCACAGACAGATACCTGATAACAACATGCTACCTCTTCCTGCCTCTCTGTCTCTGTCTCTCTACCAGTGAACACAATGGGCAATTATGTAAGCTGGAATCAAACCATGTGATTGCTGAGGATTGTTGCACGTATCAAAACACATTTACAGCACACTGCAGAGGATGTCACACACCATGTAATGTGGTAGATGCTGATGCTGATAACATGCCAGGTCTGCACATTGTACCTGCTGCTGTTCACATGGTGGAGTCAGACTAGAAAAGAGATCCACAGCTCCCCCTGTCGGTAGCTTAGAGCAGTACAAGATTGAAATTTGAAAGGAGTGAAAAAGCTGTCATGGTGGGTTGTGGTGTGCTTTATTGCAATCCAGTCCTTGTACAAGTCAGTATGTTAACTTGACATGCACACACGTGAAAAACAGCCAAATACACATGCAAGATGCATTTACGCATGTCAATAAACTCCCTCGAGCGCTGTACCTCACCTCCCACCTCTCCGTCTGTCTCTGGACTCTCTCTCCGGCTCTCCGCAGCCCTTGAGGTCACTGAAACAGCGTGTAATGTTTGTTCGCCTGTAAATGCACCATAAAATAGATGGTCCTGAAGTAGGGACAGCTTCTGCAAAGTCACAGTGACATTGCTGAGCCGGGGCGAGAGCGCTGATGGAGGCACGAGATTGTACACAGATGAATATTCCACTGCTAAGAAATATCATTAATCAAGCGCTTACCTTTTCTGTCAGGCTGTGGTTAGGCCGCCCCAGACAGACACTCGCTAAGGTCAGAGTGGGATGACTGATACTAAATGTGAAAAAGTCTCTGTGTTACTTTCCTTGTCTTTGTCTAAACCTTGTATTCTTTTCTTCATTTTGTCACACGCAGGTGTAATTTGAAAAACTAGAGATGTATCTGCACGTGTGTGAGCATTTTAATGGCTTTTTATGAGCCCATGTACACGTGATGAGTTACATTTGAAAGCCCATGATTTACGAAGTCAGAGGTACTTGGGATTTGTACGTTTCACAACCTATATTCTGTAGCTGTGATCATGACATACTTGTTAGCTCCAAGCTTTTGTTCATTTAGCATGAAAGGCTGTAAGAGGAGGGACAGAGTTAACACAGCCGTGAGCCCCTCAAGCTCTTCCTCTCCTCCTCATCATCATCTCTTTTATTCACAGGATAAGCTGGCAGCATAATTACGTGACTTTTCTGAGAGTAAGAGGAGGAGGAGGAGGAGAAAAGGAGTGGCTTCCTCTGCCCCAGGATATCGCCGCTGTCTCCTTCCCCCAAAGCTGAGGAGCTTCAGAGCAGATTTAGAGAGAAATGGGAGGTGATAATATGACAATTTATCTGGCAAATATGAGGGGGATTCAATAATCCCCTTCTGCTCTCACCAGGAAGAATGGGGACATTTTCCTCAAGGCCGTTCTGTTTAAAGGTGGGGAGGAATTAACTGAAGTTGAGTAGATGATCTTCTTGTCCTTTTTGAAGGACTTCTTGAAATCTAATCTTTCACACGTCTCTCCTATCTTCTACATAAATAAAAGTGACAGAAAGTTTGCAATTACACAAAATTCACACTTGCAGAAGGAACAAATTACCCACAGGGAAGTTGGGCTATTTACGAAGAACTTTCTGTTGGTGTTTTAATCAGGAATGTCAGAGATTAGCACCTAAAGCCTGCTGTGAGCCTGTTAGTGCACAAACAAGAGGGCCCGTATTTCAGGGTTTATCAGCTTTTCTCTTCCATATGCATGAAGAAAGCAGCCTTGCAGGTTGGAAGCCAGAGGAGTCCACAGCTCTTTCCTGCTGGCAGCATGTTTTATACAGCTGCTGATTTGTAATTTCCTTGAGTCTGCAGGTCCCCCTGGGGAGCAGGGTTTTGCTGCTTGCCCTCGCTCTTTGCATTAACTCTCATAAATGATTGAAAAGGCACGTGCCGACATCGCTCTGGGCCTCTTCTTAAAACACACTGATATTATTAAATATAAAAGGCATATGTCCACTGCATAGATATGTGAAGAAGTGGATAAATTTGGATTGAAAGGATGTCAGTGTCAAGTGAGTGAATTCAGAGAAGAGCCTGGAGCTTAAAATGTCTGCTTTTATCAACCTATAAATAAATAACCATGTGGTTTTTTAGTTCAATTAAAAATATAATAACCACCTTAAGTGTCTTCAGATGAAAACAGAACAGCATTCAGGGTAAAGTCAAATGTAGACCTCTGTTTCAACCGTATTAATATTCAAATACATTAAGCCTCCTGGGATAATTTAGCCTCTGAATGACATTTAAATGGCTGCTTTGTTTCATCATTCCTGTGCATCCTCTTTAGCTCCAGGCCCTGCAAGGATGACGATGAATCCCAGGTGAAGGAGGTGAAGGTGGTGCGGGTACTTTCTTCAAAGGCGGGCTTGTCAGACATCCTCAGCCATAGGGCTCTTATGTAACTGTGTACCTGCCTCTCAACTTGACAGCCAAGTGTGCCTCTTCAGCTGTCTCCACTGCATTATTCATGAGAAGAGTGGAAATGAGTGACTCCAGTACTCTTCATCTATCTCCAATGAGCATCTTAGCCTGTGGCACAAAGCAGAGAGGTCTGGGCTCGGGCTTGTGTGTGTGTGTGTGTGTGTGTGTGTGCGTGCGTGCGTGCGTGCGTGCGTGCGTGCGTGCGTGCGTGCGTGCGTGCGTGCGTGTGTGAAGCCTGTCAATATGTGTGAATCTTTTATTTTTGGGAAATGGATGAGTGAGCTGAGGCAGAGAGCCGCTTCCTCTAACAGCCCTCCAAATAAAACAAGCAAACAAACATTCATTGAGGCGTCTCCTGCATTCGCCTCAACAACCTGATTTAAAAAGCTGAACTGTTGTCCTCTGGGACATCACAATGAACTACTCATTTTTAAGACCCTCAGCCTACGCTTGTGTTCCTCCCATCTGGCCACCGTTACAGGACGTTGGCATGGAAGTAAGTGAAATTCAGCAGGAGTTTGTGTGTTTCTGTATGTAAAGTTTAAGAATGTGGTGGTAGTGGGTGTATCGTGTGGGATTCACGTATGTATCTGTCAAATTTGATGTTTTCTGTCCAGTTTGATCTATTTGTGTACTCTGGGGTTGTACAGAAGGTGGAAACAATTTTCCTTGCAGAAGGACAAATAAATCTAAATCTAATCAACATTTTGCGTAATGTGTTATTTGCTCTCTTGCTGAGAGTGAGATGAGAAGAATGACACAACTCTCACATCAGTACACTAAATATGAAGCTACCACCAGCAGCTGGCTAACTTAGCTTAGCATACAGACTGGAAAGGAAGGGAAACAGCTAGTGTGGGTCTTTCTGGAGGCAACAGAATCTGCTCTCCAGCACCTCTAAAGTTCATTAATTAACAAAGTACAACCCTGGGTCCAAAAACGGGACACTGTGAAAAAGGTAAATAAAAACAGAATGCAATCATTTGCATTTGAACTGTGTTTACTGAAAACAGTTTTACAAAGTGTTCCTGATCTCATGTAGCAACATCCTTTATACAGTCATGTGTTCACAAAGTGGTGAACCTCACTCCACTCCTTGCTTGTGAACAACTGAGCCTTTCCAGGATGCCCCTCTCATACCCAATCATGATACTATCACCTGTTACCAATGAACCTGTTCACCTGTGGAATGATCCAAACAGATGTTTTTGGAGCATTCCACAGTTTTCCCAGACTTTTGTTGTTCCTGTCCAAACTTGTTTGAAACATTGCTGCAGCATCAAATTCAGAATAAGCAGATATTTCCAAAAAAAAATAATAATAATAATGAAAGTGACAAGGTAAAACATTAAATATATTGTCTTTGTGCTGTTTTCAGTTGCATATATGTGAATAAGGATTAGCAAGAATCAACAAGATATTGCACTCACTGTTCTGAAAAGGACAGAAACAGGAGGAAATTATTGAAGATTCAAGATTTATTTGTTACTTTATTGTTATTTCAACACGTAGAAGAGAGTGTAAAATGCTTTGGTGTGCTTTGACATTGCAGCAGTAGTAACAATAAAACTAAAAATAAGGGCATTAAAATGGTGCTTAGAAGTATAGTAAAATACAAGTGTGTAAATAATAAAACAAAAAAATAATGTGCAGTTAAATTTGCAAGGTGCTGTGTGTGTAAAGATGTGTAAATGTTCATATGTGTATGCCGTTGTGTGAGTCACAGACAGACAGGCAACAGACCCTTAGTGTCCATTGTTCATAAGTCTGGTTGCCTGATGGAAAAAGCTGTTCTGGAGTCTGCTGGTTCAGGCCTTGAGGCTGCGGAGCCTCTTGCCAGATGGCAGCAGTTGTAACAGTTTGTGGTTGGGGTGGCTGGGGTCTCTGATTATTCTACAGGCTTTGTTGACACAACATTCTTTGTAAAGATCCAGATGGAGGGAAACTCAAATCCACTGATGTTCTGGGCAGCTCACATGACCCTCTGCAGCGCCTTGCAGTTCCTGTACCAGGCCATGATGCATCCAGTCAGGATGCTCTCAGTTGTGGCTCTGTGGAGGGCCCAGAGGATTTCAGGTGCCAAGCTAAACATCTTCAGCCTCCTGAGGTGAAAGAGATGTTGCTGTGCTTTTTTCACCACGTGGCCGGTGTGCTGATGTGGTGTATTGAAACCGAAGTTCCAAGCCGCATGGACCAAAAATCAAAGTTTCAACCGTGCTCAGTAAAAATCAGCAGGAGTCAGAAAGTCTGGAAGCAAAGACTTTTTATGTCGACAGAAAAGGAGGACAGGTTCAAGTACACATGAGATGCACTAGAAGTGTTCTGGTCTGAGATGATCTGGGCGTTGTCTTTTATTCAGTTTTTTTTACCACGCCTCTGCGGCGTCCTCTTAAGTACTGTCCAATAGTTATGATTTGATACACCATTAGGTAATCTTTTGGTAGCTGAACTGCCTTGGCTTTCCCTTTTTTCCCTTATCTTAATGCTGACTCAGCAAAAGGCCAGCCACAGGGCATGCCTTTGTTTCCCTTTCTCTTTCTCCTTTCAGGTTTCACCGTTATGTTTCTGCCTCAGGTTATCTGATCTTTAAAAAAGGAGTTTTATCAACTCTAGATACCATTATGTCTTAGCTGTTACTCATGCCAGTTTTAAAAAGAATAATAAAGCATAATAAAGAGTAATAAGAACATAACACAGAGTAGTATTGCCATTAAGTGCACTTCAGTCATGAAGTGTACTTCAAAACCATGGTGAGATTATAAGAATATTTAATCCATCAGTAGTTATGGTAAAACACACAAATATGAGTTATAAGAGAATACATACGTAAAGGCCATTGTCAGACAGTAAGGTCACGGTGAGTTTACTAGGGTAAAGTTCACAGCACAGAGAAGCAGCTGCCAAGACACCTGCACATTAACTCATAGGAAAGTCCCAGGAAGCATGTACATGAGTACCATCATGCCACTGCTCAGTGTTCAGCACAATACCACTACACGATTGTTGCCACAGCCGTTTCTCAAGTCATCAGTGCTCTGCTTACATTACAACACGATAGCTGACACATCTGTTTCTCAAGTTATCACATGTCTACATAGGAAAAAATTATACATCTGTTACTCAAGTCATCACATGTCTGCTAGAAAAATCATACTACACTGATCCCAGTTGAGGTCCTCAATGATGTGGACGCAGAGGAGCTTGAAACTGCTGTCTCCACAGTAGACTCATGGATGGTGATGGGGTCCAGCCTCTCTCCCTTCCACCCGTAGTCCACCATCAGCTCCTTGGTCCTGCCAACAGTTGTTCTCCTGGCACCACTGTGCCAGGTTGTGGACATCTCTCCTGTAGGTCGTCTCATTATCGTCAGTGATCAGCTGATTGCTGTCGAGTCGTCAGCAAACTTGACTAACAAGTTAGAGCTGTGAGCGGCTATGCAGTCTGGGGTGTACAGGGAGTAAAGGAGCGGGCTGAGTACACAGTCCAAGGATGACTCCTGTGTTGACGGTCTTGTGTGTGGATGTGCTGGATGACTGAGCAGTTTGTGTTTGCGTGTCTGTGTGTTTTCTCTTTGTGCCACTTCACCTTTACTCTTAGAGGCCTGAGTCTCAGCCTCCTTCAGCATTCGGAAGCGCAGGGGTTCACTCAGTGGGTTCATCCCGGACATGCTGATGGACTGGACATGCACAATGTAGTCTGTCTCCTCCTCCAAGTCCCATAACCCCATAATGCACAGGAGCGTGTGGTGGTGTTGACTTCCTGGATGAATTGCAGCATGCGCACGTCTTTCTTCTGTTGAAGTAGGACATGGGAGAGATCAGATCCAAGAGCAGCATCAATCGTCTCATTGTTACCTCTCTGTGAGACAGCAAATCAGCATATTTCCCCAAATATCAAACTATTCCTTTAAAAACATAATCTACTGCTGTGAAAATACAGAGAAAAAGCATTGCAACAGGTAAAGAAAAGCAAGATGAGGGGAATCAGATCAGATCAGATCAATCTGTATGTATCCACAAGTCACAATATAGGCAGATGTGTATTTCTGCTGCTGTTTGAGTTGCTTTTTTGTCATTTTTATTTGCACATTACAGTTCTACAGCATTTCTCTTCCTCTGCAAACACACCTCAGTACCGCTGTGAGAAAGTGACCCACACTGACCCTGCAGCATCCTCAGTCATGTCACTCCCAGCTCCTGTGAATGTCTTTGTGTGTGAGTTTGTATGTTATGTGAGCATGATGGCAGTGGATAATATCACTTTTCCCCATTTCACAGAGCTGTCAGAGTCTGCTGTTGTCACAGAGGAGACAGGGAGTCTGACAAGATCCAGCATCCTGTGATAATTCCCATAATGCATAGTGACGAGAGCAGCTTAATTCAGTGACATTTCCATATACTATATGTCCACTGGGAGCTGTGTCTGTACTGTATGTGTGTCGCTCACCTGCTGTGTGATGGCAAAGCCAATGACGGGGTCTCCCTCGGGGATGTCCCATGTCACCACAGCAGAGTTTGTTTTCACCGCTTTGATGGTCACATTGACAGGAGGCGACAAGCTATCTGCAAACACAGAGAGAGAGAGAGAGGGAGAAACAAAAGCTTGTTTTATCTTCTGCGTACTGAAGCCAATGAGAAGCTCTGCTCCTTTATGTTTCTGCCGGGTGCAGAAATGGCCACCAATATGGCAGGAAGCCAAATTCAGTGGTGTGAATAAATGGCTCAGCTGAATCCATTATGTAAGGTGGAAGCGACAGAGTATAGAAACACAAAACAATTCTGCAGAGTGTTTCAGTGGTAGCGTCAAAGGCTCAGCAGACATTCGAGTGTGTATAATGTGAAAGGATCAATGCAGTCTGGGATGTAAAGTCAGTCTCATCTTTCATGAAATTTAAGCTAAAAGTTGAAATGTTAAAATTTTAAACTCAGCTTGAACAAGTTTCAAAAAATGGTCTTTGAAAGTATAAAGTAGGATTTGAATGTTTTTAACCATGCTAGTGACTGGATTGCAGTCTGGACTATCATTTTCTTTTTGTCGTGATGTCCGTCTTTCTATCTTTCCATATGAGCTTACATATTGGCCAGAGATTTTAAACTATTTAAACACTAAATATTTTTTTTGGAAAAGTTGCCAGTTCTGCACTTTATTCAGTCCCCCAGCACCCAAGCCAACATTGCTGCAGTATTTTAAATGTAAACAGAACGTTTTAATGCCAAACAAATACAACATATTGCATGTACACACATACATACACACACACACACTCTACAGTATATCTTTATCTCATTAAAACAGTACGACAGATCCTTGCAAATAGATGGGAAGAATTCAGATCTGAATATCTCATGGACTCTAACGTAACTCAGCCTCTCAAATCTTGTCCGAAGCTCGACAGTAATATGACTTCATCAATCGATCTCGGTCTCTTTTTAATGCAAAGACCAGTTCATAGCTGAACAGACTGAAAGTCTTAACATGGACTTCTGGAAGTCCTCATTAAATTCTACGGCTCACTCTTTACAGGAAGTGCACAGTGACTGCCCTATTTCAGTATTTTTGAAAGATTTTGGGAAGTTCTGAATAAGAATAAAATACAAGACGAGACTATAATGATTTCGTTTTACTCTATAACTAAGTGGGATTGTCCATGTGCTGATTGGTGGCCTCAGCTTCCACCAAATAAGCCTCTATAATGAGACTTCACTTACCTAATGGCGGCAGCTCTGTATGAGTGTGTTTGCAGATGAGATGATCAAAGTGCAACAATGCACACATCAGTTTAAGTGTGAAATGGATTTTTCTTCCACACTGTTTCCACCAACTCATCTTCTGTGTTTTCTTTTCTTCTAAAAATCATTTGAAAAAAAAAGGAAAAAAAATATCTGACTGTTCACTGTCAGCCTCATGACGTCATTGCCTTGCAGTACAGGTGTAACATGGGGCTTCATTTTTTCTGACACAAAAATCTGACTGTCTGTGCTGTGGAATAGAAATGGATCATAACTTCATGTGAATCAAATCAGTTATGACTTACAAAGTGGACTGCAATTATTGCCTGAAAGCCTAATTAAATTTTAATACGCTGTGAAGTATCAGAGGTCTGAACCGCTGCCTGAAGATGTTGATGTGCAGATTTGCTAAAAAAAAAAAAAAAAAAATAGGTCAGAAAATAATCAATTTAAAAAATCAGTTGATCTGAAGATGCCGTACTTCAACTAGAATTTGTAGCCAACCAAGTTCAGTTTTAATCTTAATGTCAAATTCAGGATATTCATTCAGTCAGTTAGACTTTTTATTAATCCGTTTGTGCATTTTACATTTATTTACAAAATGAACTGCTCGTAAAAATAGTTCACACTACACCTGCAAGTGCTGACACAAAATGATTCATACCATACAGACCTGAGTAATTTGTTGAAGATATAATTAGACATCTTATGAGATACGCTTATTTGTTGTCTTATCACAAGTTAGATGAGAAGATATCGATACTACTCTTATGTCTGTACAGTAAGTACTACAGCCAGCAACTGATTAGCTTAGCTTAGCGTAAAATAAAAGAAACAGAAGGCAACAGGTAGCCTGGCTCTGTCCTTCTGACCTTAATCAGTTTTTGTACAAATGAAACAGGACAAAATTTGTTAATTAGGGAGATTTGGAGGTGCCTGTTTGAACCTGTAAGTGAATTATTATTTTAAGTCTCTTCTGGAAAACAAACTTTGTTCCCTCCGAGATGCGCTGAGATTAAATAAGGGACAGATGATAAAAAACATTATTGCATATAGATTGCACGAGATTGCAACAAGGTGGGGAGAGGAGTGAAAAAGAAAAGCAACATGTCCTTGTTATTTCTCCTTAGTGTTCTATAAAATAAAGCTTAACCATCTCTTTGAGTGTCGTCACGTCCCACAGCTTCCGGTCACTTTTTGTCTGTCTTTCTCTCCTCTCCCCCATATGATTGTGCTACGCTATGGGACAGGAGAGTGGACGTAGGCTGTGACCGCGGGCCTTAAATATCCGAGGCAAGGCAAGGCAAGGCAAGTCTATTTATATAGCACATTTCAGCAACAAGGCAATTCAAGGTGCTTCACACAGGACATTGAAATACAATGACAGGGGAAAAAGAAACACATTTAAAACATTATAAAAGAAACATGTAAAAGATGATTAAAACAACAAGTAAGAAAACAACACATAAAACCCAAAAATATAAAAACACACATATTAAAATAAGAGTTGCAGTGCAGAGTTTCGGAGGACAATATAAAATTTAAAAAATAAAAAGCCTTTTAGTCAAAGGCAGCAGTGAACAGGTGAGTCTTTAACCTTGACTTAAAAGAACTCAAACTCTCAGCAGACCTGATATTTTCCGGAAGTTTGTTCCAGATATACGGAGCATAGAAACTGAACGCTGATTCTCTATGTTTAGTTCTGACTTTTGGAACACAGAGCAGACCTGCACCAGACGACCTGAGTGGTCTGGTTGGTTCATACTGGACTAGAAGGTCTCTGATGTATTTTGGGCCTAAACCATTCAGCACTTTATATGCTAACAAGAGAATTTTAAAGTCTATTCTCTGAGAGACAGGGAGCCAGTGTAGAGACCTCAGAACTGGAGTGATGTGGTCCACTCTCTTGGTCTTAGTGAGGACTCAAGCAGCAGCGTTCTGGATCAGCTGCAGTTGTCTGAGTGACTTTTTAGGCAGACCAGAGAAGATACTGTTACAGTAGTCGACTCGACTAAAGATAAATGCATGGACAAGTTTTTCAAGGTCCTGCTGCGACATCAGTCCTTTAATCCTAGAAATATTCTTGAGGTGATAGTAAGCTGACTTTGTAATTGTTTGTATGTGGTTTTTAAAATTCAGGTCTGAATCCATGACAACACCCAGATTCCTGGCCTGGTCTGAGGTTTTTAACTGAAGTGACTGCTGCATGCTGATTTTAAGACGTTCCTCCTTGGGTCCAAAAACAACTACCTCAGTTTTTTCTCTGTTTAACTGAGGAAAATTATGGCACATCCATTCGGATATTTGCTCCATGCATTTACCCAGTGCTTTTATGGGGCTATGGTCACCTGGGGACATTGAAAAGTAGAGCTGTGTGTCATCGGCATGGTTATGGTAATCTATTTTGGTTTTTTCTATGATCTGACCAAGTGGAAGCATGTAAAACAGAAGGGGCCCCAGGATGGAGCCTTGGGGGACTCCACATGTAATTTTGGTCTGCTCAGATTTAAAGTTACCTATTGACACAAAATAATCCCTGCCCTTTAAGTAGGATGCAAACCAATCAAGAACTCTGCCAGACAGTCCCACCCAGTTTTCCAGTCGATCAAGTAATATATCGTGGTCGACTGTGTCGAATGCAGCACTGAGGTCCAATAACACTAAAACTGAAGATCTGCCATGATCTGTGTTTAAGCGAATGTCATTAAATACTTTGACCAGAGCTGTCTCAGTGCTGTGATGTGGTCTAAAACCTGACTGGAAGACGTTAAAGCAGCTGTTGACTGTTAAGAAGTCATTTAGCTGTTGGAACACAGCCTTTTCAATGATTTTACCTAAAAACGGAAGATTTGATATCGGCCTGTAGTTGTTCAGTGAGGTCTTTTCTAGATTATTCTTTTTTAGGAGTGGCTTAATAACAGCTGTTTTCAGGGTCTGTGGGAAGACTCCTGAGCTTAGAGACATGTTTACAATCTGTAACAGATCAAATGCCATGATGTGTGAAACTTTTTTGAAAAAATCTGTGGGTAAAACATCCAGACAGCAGTAGGAAGAGCTCAGTTGGTATAGAATGTCCTCCAGATTTTTGTCATTGATTGGATTAAACTGCGTCATGGTATTTAAATGGTTTTTAGACTGACACAGCACAGATCTTAAACCTGGTGTTGAGGAATTCACGGCCTGTCTAATATTCTGAATTTTCTCTGTAAAGAACAAAGCAAAGTCATTGCAGGCCCTGGCAGAGTGAAGCTCAGGTGCTATTGACACAAGGGGGTTTGTTAGTCTCTCAACAGTAGAAAACAGTGCTCGAGCATTATTTTTGTTTCTGGTGATAATGTTTGAGAAGAAAGACTGCCTTGCATCCCTCAGCTGTAGATTATAAGTGTGAAGTTTCTCTTTATAAATGTCAAAATGAATCTGGAGATTTGATTTTCGCCACCTGCGTTCAGCTTTCCGACACTCTCTTTTTTCATTTTTCACTGCCATGGCATTTCTCCATGGAGATCTTTTCTTGCTAGAGACAACCTTTACCTGGCGTCTATCACATTTAACATTTTAGAATTAAAGTTATACACTAGCTCATTGACTGAACCACAAGGCAGGGTTGCTGTAGAAGAAAAAAGTACATCAAACATTTCACTGGTGTTTTCTGTAATGCATCGCTTCTTGATAACTTCTCTCTGATTACTCATGTGCACAGAGATAGAGCTCTCAAAGAAAACACAACAGTGATCAGACAGGGCCACATCGCTAACAACAACCTTGTGTATGTTTAGACCCTTGGAGATAAGCAGGTCCAGAGTGTACCCCCTGTTATGTGTGGGTTTTGACACATGCTGACTCAGCCCAAAGCTGTCAAGAGTACAGTGCAGTTCTTTAGCCCCTCTATCATGGGGGTTGTCAGCATGGATGTTAAAATCACCAACAATGATTATACAGTCATATTCAGTACAGATTATGGACAGCAGTTCATTGAAATAATCGAAAAAGTCTGCACAGTATTTAGGTGGTCTGTAGACATTTACTAATATGGCTCGAGGGGAGGACTTCAGCTGAAGAGCCACATATTCAAAAGTAGAAAAATTACTGAAAGATATTTTTTTAAATTGGAAAGAGTTTTTGAATAAAATTGCCACACCACCTCCTCTGCGATTCACCCTGGCCTCACTAATAAAATTATAGTTGGGAGGGGTTGACTCAATGAGAACAGCTGTGCTGTTGTTTTGACCCAACCAAGTTTCAGATAAAAACATAAAATCAAGTGTGTGTTCTGTGCTAAAATCATTGACTAAAAATGTTTTTCCAACCAACGATCTGCTGTTCAGTGAAGCAAGTCTTAGTGTCGTAGGAGCGTCCTCTATAATTGTTGGGACAGACTGTGATTCACAGGGAATGCTTCTTAAGTTTAACAATCTAGTGCTGTCACTTTTGTGCCCCCAGTTTCTCAGCACATTTACCTTTGTTCTTCTATGACCAATCAAGACAGATTGGCTTGAGAGTCAGCTCTAATGAAACACCAGACAGATGTCTTCATAAACTCTCTCCCATCGCTGTGGCACACAGTCTGCCTCACCCTGAGAGATGGGGGTGACTTTGAGCCATGACGGATGTCCCTGGTGTGTGTGTGTGTGTGTGTGTGTGTGTGTGTGTGTATGTGTGTGTGTGTGTGTGTGTGTGTGTGTGTGTGTGTGTGTGTGTGAGAAACGGTCAAGAAGAGGAATCCAGGCTGCTGCTTCACAACACAGACATGTTGGGAACACACACACACACACACACAACTAACAATAGCGTTGGGGGAATTACGACTGCTTGCCGCTTGTTTTTATTGAGTCTCAGTGAGCTGTGGTGGTGCTGTGCTCTCGGGGGTTAGCATACATACAGCTTGCAGGGATGCCAGCTCATTCATAGCTAATGTGCCATGATAGAGCCATCAGGATGCTGATCTGGAGTTTGCCCTTGCATGTGTCAGAGGAGACCTTGGCACGTGATCTCGCCCTTGTGGATACGCATACACACACTGATGCACACAATCATACACACACATACAGAAGTTAGGAAGATCACAGTTTGATGCCCTGGAGAGGAGGCAAGCACAAGGCGTTAATGTGTGTCATTTAGAAGATAAAGCATCTGGTGAATAATTTAGAGGTGCTATCAAACACATGTGTTCACATCGGAGTCACACTGGAACGTTGTGTCATTGACTGGACATATTGCCTTTTTCATTAGACATTGCCTTTCACAATGTTCCACCTCTTTGACATACGACTGCGTGAAATGTTACATAAACCACAAACAGCAGCTCCAACACAGATATCCTCTTTCCGTCTTCTTTGTCCGCCATTTGTTTCTTGCAGCTGCCAGAGCTTTGGGATCTGTATCCACCACCTCTTTCACAGAGGAAACCCACCTCACACTGTCACAGTACCCTCCAGTCTCTTACCTGCTGCCTTGTCTTCTCTTCTGTTCACCTGTGCTGTCAGTTTATTTCCACTCTCACTCCCCTTGGCAGCCCACTCACCTGAGATTCATTCCCAATCAGTCCAGTATTTAAGCTGCTCTCCCACACTCACTCAGTGCCAGATTGTTCTTCACACGATGCAAGACTCTCCAGCATTCATATTAGGACTGATCGCTCGTTACCAGACCTGCCTGCCTTTGACTTGGCCTGATCTTCTGTTCTCTGTTAAACACCTCTGCTTTCAGTATCTGACTCAGTGTTTCGTCCTGCACTTTGTAGATCTCTGCCTGACTGTGACTGTTGAATGTTTGATTCGCCAAACTTTTCAAGAAACCAGCTGTTCCCGTAGTTCCAAACGGAACATTGATCTCGCCGCGCCTTGTACTTTCAGAGACAATAGTTATGAACAGGACATTGTTCAGTACTACAGCTTATCCGTCTGTGTCACTCCTGAGATTAAAGCCATGTCCTGGTGGTACTGCAGTTGGGTCCTAAACCAACCCGTTACACATAAGTTTCCCATATTTCTTCCATTCACTTTTGCTTTCCATCTTTGAGACTGTCATGGAAACATGTGTTGAACCTGCCCCTCGCACACACACACTCCTGCTGTCTGTCTTGTTTTGTCTCTCTTTTTCATCTCTGTTTGTCTCTCCAACACTATAATTCTATTGATTAGGCTCATGCCCTGCTGAGCAGCTGACAGAGAATACGGGCAGTGCAGCTTAGAAATGGGAGAACAGTTTGAGGCAGTCAGTATATAGATTTTAATTTTGAATTCATTAAGGATGTCTTCCTCTAACAGCTACAGAGCGCCTGTTTGTGTGTGTGGGAGGCTGCATGTGCATGTTTTCTGCATGTTTTGCATGTTGAGCAGAGCCTGTGTGTCCTCGGTGGTCCATCCTGCCTCTGTGCACAACAGCCCAGCACTGTCAAATAATTACACCTAAGGGTCTTTTTGTCCCTTTGTAAAGAAATGAGTTATTTACTCAAAGGAAATGAATTTTCCAGCCCGGAGGTGGGGAGGCGGGGGATTGCAAAACACAGTCTTTCTCTCTTTCCATCAGATAGACATTCACACACACACACACGCACATGCACGCACACACACACACACACACACACACACTTTTCTCTGATTAAATGTCAAAAGGCAGGGTATGAAAATCAATGCAGCATTGTGTGTAGAGAGAATGCAGGCCAGCTAATTCAAAAAGGCAAAGGAGTGCCGTGAGGCTGATTATTTGACAAGCCCACTACTAATGAAATCTACTCTCAAATCAGTTGCAAACCCGCCACCCCTCCGACACACACATACAACAGGCAGGGAATGAGCAGTGATATGGGATGGAGCTGATAACGCTAAAGGAGCTCACAGCTTGATGTGAGGTTATGAATATGATATTAGAGCTTGATACATGACTTTCATCTGTTTCTTCTGTGTTTCCCTTCAGATTTACTGTAGTGTCTGTGTGTCTGTGTCTCTCTGTGGAGGTCTTGCAGCCCTGCTGAGGACTCGGGAACAGCTGGTAAAGTAATGCCTTCTTCCATGTTTCACTTCTTCCTTTCGTCACTCACATTCTCTCTGTCTCTCTTTGTCTTTCTCCCTTGTGGTTCGAACACGAGCACTTTCTCCTCTTTGCATACATTCATTTGCTTTCTCTCTATCCATCACTGCCTTCATCTCTGTGTCTGTCTCTGGCAAATATTCCCCTTAGAGAAACACATGCTGTGTGACTGACAACTGGCCCCTGACTGAGTATTGAGGCCCCCCACCTAAACCAGACTTGCTTCTCCCAGCATAATCAGAATCAAGAATCAGAATCAAAAAGCTTTATTGCCAAGTACGATTTTACACATACGAGGAATTTGCTTTGGTGAGGTTGGTGTATGACACATCTATTAAAAAGAAGCTAGTAAAAAATATAACAATAAAAATATATATACACAAGTCTGTTTTTTTTTCCAGAAGCACAGTCTGTTTTTTCGAAAGGAAGTCCAAGCAGAGCATTAATGTAACGCATAGGGTTATGGCAATGCCAATGTAACAGTGGAGGCAGAGGTGGAGTGTGAAGAGTGTCGGGGGCGTTCTGGGCCTTGTTAATAAGGCTGACAGCAGACGGGAAAAAACTGTTCTTGTGGCGTGAGATTTTGGTCCTGATGGACCGCAGCCTCCTGCCAGAGGGGAGTGTCTCGAAGAGTTTGTGTCCGGGGTGGGAGGGATCAGCCACAATCTTACCTGCACGCCTCAGGGTCCTGGAGGCGTACAGGTCCTGGAGAGACGGGAGATTGCAGCCAATCACCTTCTCTGCAGACCGAATGACACACTGCAGTCTGCCCTTGTCCTTGGCGGTGGCAGCAGCGTACCAGATGGTGATGGAGGAGGTGAGGATGGACTCAATGATGGCTGTGTAGAAGTGCACCTTCATTGTCTTTGGCAGACTTAATTTCTTCAGCTGCCGTAGGAAGTACATCCTCTACTGTGCTTTCTTGATGAGGGAGCTGATGTTCGGCTCCCACTTGAGGTCCTGGGAGATGATAGTTCCCAGGAAGCGGAAAGACTCCACAGTGTCAACAGTGGAGTCACAGAGGGTGATGGGGGCAGGTGAGGCTGAGTTCTTCCTGTAGTCCACAACCATCTCCACTGTCTTTAGAGCGTTGAGCTCAAGGTTGTTCTGGTTGCACCAGGTCACCAGATGGTCAACCTCCCACCTGTAGGCAGACTCGTTGCCATCAGAGATCAATCTGATGAGGGTGGTGTCGTCCGCAAACTTCAGGAGCTTCACAGACTGGTGACTGGAGGTGCAGCTGTTCGTATAAAGGGAGAAGAGCAGAGGAGAAGTAGTAGTAGTAGAAGTAGTAACAAATAGCCGTCATCACCTGCTTTTCCCATTAGAGAGTGGGTGAGATGGATTGGTGAATCTCTAAGATGCAGCCTTCCTTACTGTTGAAACAAGATAATTGTAGTGGCAGATTGCCAGTGAGTATTTATGCCTTCTAAATAATATGGTAGAAATAGTACTGTGAAATCATCAAATGCTGAAACTGCTTCATGTGTGACAAGTAGCACTGAAAATCTTATGAAACCGCATTAATTTGGACTTTGTCTCTCTGACTGACTGGATGCTGCTCAGAAATATTAACAGTCTGTTTCTTGTTGGATGATAATTTGGTGGTGGAGAGCAGAGAGATGGGTGCTTACTGTTAACCTCCTGTGCTCAAAATTTCAGATTTTTTTGCTTTACAGCATAAAAAAATCAACCTCTGAGGTCTTGACAGACTCAGCTTCCTTCACTCATTATTGGAAGCATCTCTCAAACACACAGAACAACCTGGAGCCTTTGCATAACTTGCATCACTGTTCAATTTGTTGATTGATTCATTGATTTTCTTTTTTTTTTCCCTCCAAACTCAGAACTGTTACGGACCAGGGGAAATTGCCTGCTGGGATTTATGGCCTCATTTGGATGAATGTGTTAGAGTCCATTTCCATGTTAAATGGAAACATTACCTTTCCTTTCCCAGGATCAACTGACTGTTTATGAGTCTCTGTAAACACAGAAACAGTAAAGACGTCACTGTAGTGTACAGTTTATGGTGCTGTGGTGCACACCCACTCACTTCTGCCAGTCCACCTCTCCGCCTCGACATCGATTTGCCCTGGTTTTCCTGCTGCAGGTGTCTGACTAAATAAACTCTAAGACAAAAACATCTGTAAGCATCTATTTGCAAACAATCGATTGAGATTGAAATGATTAGGTAATACTTTCATTTAACCCATTTAACTACAGTTTAGTTGTAAGCAGATAAAAGGACATTTGACACAACCTTGTCTCCTAGAAATTAAGTTTATATCAAGCTAATTTGCTTTCATTATCACATTGTGCTGACAAACGTAATCACTGGTTGGATTATGTTCAGAGTCAACGTTTGTTTGACTGAATGAAACACTTCTTTTTATGAGCTGGAGTGTCAGCGAGGTGGTCGGGGTCGATTTTGGACACACACGTCCAGACTGTGATCAGATTTAGAAACAGTTACAGAAGTTACAGAAAGATTGTGATTATTGCTGACTTTTTCTGTGTTAAAACAGCCTGATCTTTCCCTGACATTAACTGAGTGCTGTAAGTGCCTAAACACAACTATAGGAACAATTAATAATGCCTGAGTCACTAAGAATGGATAGTGCATAAAAGATTACCTAATTTGATAGAAAAAAATCAAATATGTTGCCTGTAAACATATTTGTGACTTTCAAGTACATTAATCAACAACATTTCCTAATTATGTTAATAGGAAACCTAATCTGCATTTCATTTACTTCAAAACATATTTGCTGTTACTAATTAGTTGTACATAAACATCATTTCTTGCAAACATGACTCTCTGAAGTGTTTATTAGGTATTTGTCTACAACTTTTCACTAATCACTTGTGGATATTTCACAAGGGAAGTAACAAATACATTAATAATAAAACATATATAACATATATAACAAGGTAATCTAAGTTATGTCAGAGTGTGCTACGATGCGTCATGACGAATTCATGAAGTGTTAATATACTGCTTATAATGGTTAAATACAGCTAGTTCAATAAAGCCACTCATTTCAGCCTTTAATATAGTGGAGCTCAAACAATCAAGCGTCAGCGTCCTTTATAAACGTCTCACTGCCTGAAGAGAAAGACAACAACACGGTTTGTCATTGGTCAGATTAGCCCCTGTAATCTCCATCAACGCACGTGAAGCTGTCTCACATGTGAATAGTTCAAACCGCCAGTTGTGTTTCACACACATGCCTCTGCAATCCCTCCACGGCTCGTTTCATCAGCCAATAAAATATCACTGTGTGAACTGCTGCTCCACCATCCATGGAAACATCCCCCCTAATTGCACATAAACATAAACTTACCCGCCGTGACTGGAGAGACGCAGAGACAGCCGAGAACGAGCAGCATAAATCTCTCCATCTTTCTGACGCTCGGACGACGTGCGGTCCCATTGACTCTGGCCGGGGGTGCTGCGTTCACCGGCGGGCTGCTGTGCCGTGTTGTGCTGCTCGGCATTCACGTCAGTTCATGCGTATCGTCTCGACTGGAAAAGGAGCAACGACGGTCTGTCGGCGTCTCAGCACCTCGGACAGCGCTTTCAGCGGCACCTCCGCTCATTCAGCAGCCTCGACTTTCCGCGAGCAGCCGGCGAGCAGCGAGCACCACAGACTGGACTCCAGTCTGGAGCTGATTAGTTGGCGTCTTCGGTTCTCCAACTGCGCTCCAAAACCCTCCCCGATGTGCTGCTGCTGCTGCTGCTGTTGCTGCTAGTGGTGGTGATGCTGGAGGTGGTGCTCAGCACCGCTCAGCTGCTGCTGCTGCTGCTGCAGAGTGAAACGTGCTGGCTTTGTATATGAGCGCCTGGACTGAGCCTGCTTCCACACTGACTCCTGAAGGCTTTACAGGCAGCAAGACAGTCAAGACAAGCTGGTTAATAATCCGTCAATAGAACCCACTGAATGTCGAAAAGACAAAGAACGTCAAACGAAACTGTAAAGGTTTTCTTTACTCACAGGTCTGGTCCAGCTGCTCTCTGTTGCTCAGCAGTTAAGAAGGCACACTTTCAATTTAGTGGCAGACTTGGGCCAAAATTTCTTCTGTTCTCTAGCCTCTCCATCTCACACATTTCACACCACAAACGCAAGGGCCAGCCATCAAACAAACAGCTGCCATCATTTAGTCTGCAAACTTCTGCCTCCAGAAGCACAGCAGAGGGAGCAGCCGATCACATGCAAACTTGTCACCAGAAGCCCTCTCCTTTGATCGAGCATGGCTACTTGCTCTCTCTCATCCTCCTGCTTCACTGGCCCACTTGGTGAGCCAGTGCTCTGAATTGCTGCCCACTCCTCGATTAAATATGCATACACTGGCACACGCAAACAGTCGCCTGTGCACAGATAAAGTCTCTGCTTTGAACAGCTTTTTCCACTTCCAAAATACACACGTGCCTCTTGACTTTACCACTGGGTTGACCCCTTGCCCCCCCTTGGCCCCCTCCCCTGAGAGGGTATGGTGCAGTGGATACACAAGTGGATAAAGTCTGCATGCAGTACCTGGTGGGGTCCCTGCAGTGCGCTGTAGACTCCAAGCTTTCCAGGTGTGTGTAGGGGGAGTATAAGTCCCAAGTCAGGAGACCGCCACTCTCCCCTAGCTGTGTCCCCAAGAAGTGTTTTCTTCACCCTGCTGTGCACCTCGATTCACAGCCTGCTGCCTCTCACGAGCTTCAGAAGAACACTGTTGTTGCTGGTGGAGGGATTATTGTGCTGTTTTTATTTATTTATTTAGTTGCATGTTTCACTCGTCTGTAGACTCGTGCTCTCCCCTCCATCTCTCTCTCTCTCTCTCTCTCTCTCACTCTCTCACTCTTGGAAGTGGGTCTTTTTCATGTTACATTGTGGCTGGCCACATCAGCCAGTGAGACGTTTCAAGGACACAGTGTTTTAGTATCGCCTGCTTTACATTTGACAGTTGTTAAGATATGAGCCTGTTTTAACTGAACTGAAGTGTTACATTAGCTGCCATTGTTTTTGCATTATGCATTTGTGGATTTAATCCTTGCTGATCATAATGTTGGGCCTACCCAAGGTTGATGGCATCTTAGCAGTAAGTTTAAAAAAATTGCTGCGTGAATGTATACCTTGTTTTGAAAATGATCAAGTAAGATGTTGCTGTTGACGCAGAGTAAATAAGTAAGCTACTTTTTGCTGTTGCACTAAAACACTTAAATTCAGGTTTGGAATCAAGTCAAGTTTTAGTAACTGGGTTTGAAATGACCTGAGCATCGAAATTGATCATCAGATGTACATATGTACACCATTTCAAATGCCTATTTTAAGATCTAATTCCAACTTCACTATTAAAGTCAAGTGTTAATTCAAGTTTTTTTTGTTTTTTTTTTAAATAAACATGTTAACTGAACTGGCTTTGTTTGTTGTCCTTCCATAAATAATTAGTTGGCAAGACTTTTATTTTTTTAGAATTCTTAGTTTATAGAACTCAAAAGTATTAGTTTTTCTACGTATGAAAGATAAATGATCTTAACAAAAGATAATTAGTTGGCATGATGGATCAGTGTTGGGTCTCCATTCAACAACTTGGTGAGTAGTGAGGGCAAGTTTGGAAAGATCAAGCTGGCTGATTACCCATCTCCAGTTTTTATGCTAAGCTAAGCTAATCGGCTGCTTACCCAAATGCCAAAAAGGTCAAACTGTTCAAATTACATTTCACTCTTGGGTTTTGGATTCATATTGGAAATAAGATGCTATTTTGTATAAATACAAATTATTATGAGGGGTTTGATTTGTAAGTGCAAACAATGAAAGATGTGAACAAATAATCAAACTGTTCAACTCAAGAAACTGATGTGAAAAGGAAGCTTTGGATCTGTCTTTGCTGGCTGCTGCAGACGCAACAATCATCCTCTAAGACATGCCATACAAGACACACACACACACACACACACACACACACACACACACACACACACACACACACACTTTGATTCATGTATTCACTCTATATGTTTCATAAACTGACCAAATATCTGTGTGTCTCTTTCTCAGCTGGTCAATGCCCTCATTGAGATCCACTCCAAAATGTGTTCCACAGGGACATCAAGCTGGACAACATTGTGATTGAGACTGACTCTGACGTTCCACGCGTCAGGATTATTGATTTTGGCTGTGGCGCATACCTCAAACAGGGAATATATTCTACGGCCAGATGTTCAAAGGTAATCTGATTGGATTTTGGTTATCAGATTGGATCAAATCTTGAAAATGGGTTGTTCAAAAGGGAAAGAATCTGAAATCGGATTAGATCATGTAATCCAGTCCTAGTTTTAATCTGGATCAAACCTTCACTTTGTGTTGTTCAAAACATTTCAGTAGGATCTGGATAACTTTGATCCAAAAAAACAGGATTATCCTGATCCCAACAGGGGGTAGGATTTCAAGGTGGATTTCAGGAAGAACATGTAGCAAAACTTTAAAATTGGTCAAATAATCAATTTGTATCATTTTGTATATATACTATTATTTATATTTTGCACTTGATTTGTTCAACTGTTACAGTGATGAAGTAGATAAAGCAGACATAGGCTACCAATTAAGCCTTTCAGTATAGTAAAGTAAAAATAAAATACAAATAAAAATGATCTTGTCCCCATGAAATAAACCCCCAAACAGATTTGAATAACAAACATAAATGATATATTCAATATTTCTGTCATTCATCACTGTATATTAATTTCAACAAAACAATCATCAGAGATGAACCTGTCAAAAATAATTTTTAACAATTGCATCCCTTACTACACGTCCAGTCTGTCCCTCATTCTGACAGAATGCCAGAGGTTGGTCTGGTTCTTCAACAGGCTCAGGTACATCATAAACATCATCACAGAGAGGGACATTGCGCCTGGTAGCGATGTTGTGCAGGACAATACACGCAAGTATTATGTTGCATGCTCCCTGTGGTTCCACTCGCAAGTAGTTAAGGCATGCAAAGCATCTCTTCAGAACTCCATTTAAATGCTCAATTGCACATCTTGTTTTGCAATGAGCAGTGTTGAAGCATGCCTGCGCAGGTGTGGTTGCTGCAAGAAAAAGAGTAATCAGCCATGGTAGGAGTGGATAGGCACTGTCTCCCAATATTATGCCATCCGGTCGGTTGGTTTGGAGCTCTCTGTATAAAGCGCTCTCCCTCAGGATGTGTGCATCATGAACAGACCCAGGCCACTTCACAACGCAGTTTGTGATGATGAGGTCAGCATCGCCCACAAGTTGGATGTTGATGCTGTGCCTCCCCTTTCGGTTGATGTACTCCCAATCCCTCTCATGAGGTGCTCGGATATGCACATGAGTGCAGTCAATAACCCCAATAGTATTGGGCATATTCCCCAAAAGAAAAAGCTTGTGCTTGGTCTGGGCAATCTGGTCATCCTTTGGAAGTGAAACAAACTGATTGACCAGGCTGGCCAATGCAATCGACACAGCTTTCACTACATCACTCACAGTTGATTTGTCCACTCCAATATTGTCACCAACAGCTTGGTAAAAAGTCCCAGATGCATAGAAGGGCAGAGAAGAAGAAGAAGAAGAAGAAGAAGAAGAAGAAGAAGAAGAAGAAGAAGAAGAAGAAGAAGAAGAAGAAATGTAGAAGAAATGTACTTTTATTTATCACAAACAGGTTAGTTGCACACAACATGCACACACTCCATGCTTCCATGAAATTATTTTCTCCGCCTTTAACCCATCCTTGGTCCGTCCTTCCTCTGCGGCAGACCAGGAACGGTGGGCTGCCAGCCGACTGTGGCACCCTGGGACCCAACTCTGTTCGTCACCATTGGTCAGGTGGTGATCTTCTCGCATGTTTTTAGTGGGGGTTATTTAAGGAGGATACCCCGGGTGAACATAGAGAGAACATGCAAACTCCACACAGAAAGGCCCCTTTTTCCTCAAGCAGGTACTGAAGGCATGGTGGAGGACACACCGCCAGTGCCCACAGCGGGATTCGAACCAGGACCTTCTAGCTGTGAGGCGACAGTGTTACCACTAGTCCCACCATGCAATGAGGACCTGTTCTTCCACAGACAGACTGTGACTCCTTTGGGTTCTCCGTTGAAGTTTTGGCCTGACAAGGTCTGCAATGTACTTAATATCAGCATTCCCAAAGCGAAAGCGAGCGTACAGTTCTTCAGTGGTGTACTGCTCCAGTGGTTTTGCACGCTCAACATGCACCTTTTGACAGTATCCTCCTCCACCAAAATGGTGGTAGCGATGGACAATACCTGCCATGTCAGTGCCTCTCTGTAAGTCCTCTGAGAAAGGCTTAATATAAGATGGCTGTCAAAAACCCGCCCACTCATCAGCTGACGTGTTTTGGCTTGTGATTAATTAAGTCAATCATTCCCAAGGCCTATAAATACTATGCTGACTACAACAGATGAGGTGGAACCACAGACCCAAAAGGACCTAATTTCACTGTTGCAGAAACCCATGCACTGCTGGAGGGTGTAAAGTGCCATTATGCCTCAATAGTAGGAAGTTCTGTTGTGGGTGGAATGGTGATGAACAAAAGGAAGAAAGACATTTGGGTTGAAATCACCCAGAATGTGAATGCAATGGGGTCTGGCCAGAAGAGGACCTTGGAGCAGGTGAAATTTAGATGGAAGAATCTGCGGGCCAGAGCCACAAAGGACCTTGCTGAAGCAAAAAAACACCCAAACAGGCAACAAACCCTTTAAGGAAGGTGAATATACAGATGTGGTTCTGGACATTATTGGAGGTGAGAACTCTAAAGCTCTGCATGGGATTCAAGGTGTTGTTGGGGATGGTGAGCCTACGATTGTAGAGGAAAGTGAGCCAGTTCCTCCTAATGCAGAGGAAACATTTATTCTGGATCTCAGCCCTATTACTGAAGAACAACCTGGATCCTCACTGGTAGAGCCACCAGTCACAGGAGCTCAGAAAAGAGGCTTGAAGTGTCCTTTGCCAAATAATAATGATGCCTATGAATTACTCCTTAAACGAGAAACTGAAAGAACAGAAGCACAGATACTTCTGGCAGAGGAACAAATCAAGCTGGCCAAACTGCAGCAAACCAGGGCAAAACTTCAGATCCGCCTCCTAAAAGCAGGGCTTGAAAATGCTGGTCTCTCCTACTCGGATGAAGAACCCTGAACATTCTTTATTTTGTTAACTATTGGACATTTAGCCTTTTTTTTTTTTTAATTTAAGACTTTTTCAAAATATCCACAATGTATTTGTTTATGTATATTTGTTATTTGTTGTGGCTCAGATGAGTGGTCATAAAAGAAATAATAAATAGAAGTGGATGTTTATGTTATTTTTGTGTTTTGTCTCAAAATAAAAAAAAACTTAAAGTGACCCCAAGTTGGCTCTTCTACCTGTTGTTCTTTACATTGCTGGTAGCCCACATTGTGATATATTGTCCCATTTAGAGCACTGGTAATTTTGATTTGGTAATCTTGAAAACTGTGTATCTGGATCAGGGTGATCCAATTCAATGTTGCTTTGAAAAACTGGCATAAAAGTAAGACGGATTACCTGATCCTGGATAGCAAAAAATGGGATTTAATTAATGCTGTATAAATAATAACTTTTGTGCAAGCTGATGAAGTAAAATGTTACCCTTCACTGAGGATTACCCAGACTACCATTTATTACAGGAAGTTCTGGAAAAAACCATGAACCTGAGGTGCAGTTTGACATGTCAGAGCTGCAGCTAAAGGTCCGTCCGCAAAGCAAGGGCAAGCTCCGCTTTAGGACCAAGTGGCACTTCATACAAAGTGTATGAGAACTCTCCCAAGCTCCTGCTGCATCTGTGGAAAATCCTGCAAGTCTTCTCGAGAAGAGGGAGGATCCCAGATCAATGGAGAGTAGCTGAAGGGGTGTGGGTCCCAAAGGAGGAAAACTCCACCCAACTGGACCAGTTCCACATCATCTCCCTGCTGTGTGTTGAGGCAAAGATCTTCCTCAGCACTGTTTCCAAACGGCTGTGTACCTACCTGGAACAGAGCACCTACATCAACACATTGGTCCAGAGGGGCGGCGTTTCGGGAATGCCAGGCTGTCTGGAACACACAGGTGTGGTGACACAGCTGATACGGGAGGCAAGAGAGAACAAGGGCAACCTGTCAGTGCTGTGGCTTGACCTGGCAAATGCATTTGGCTCCATTCCACATAAGTTGGTTCAACTCACACTGTCAAAACATCATGTCCCCAGCAAGTGTAGAGACCACATTGCTGATTACTACAACAATTTCAGGATGAGGATATCTTCGGGAGCAATAACATAACGATGGCATAAGGTGGAGATTGGTATCATCACAGGGAGTACAATCTCTGTGACACTATTCTTCCTAGCCATGAACATGCTCACCAAGTCTGCTGAGCCTGAGTACAGAGGGCCCCTATCAAAATCAGGACCACGGCAAACCTCCATCAGGGCATTCAGGGATGACCTTACAGTCATGACAGAATCAGTCCCACGCTGCTGGTGGATTTTGAAGGGACTCAAAAAGGTGACAGAGTGGGCCAGGATGCGATTCAAACCAGCCAAATCAAGGTCGATGGTGCTGAGGAAAGGGAAAGTGACCTTGGCTGAGCTGTGGAAAGCTGAGCCTCACCTCATAAAATTCGCCATCCAGGCAGTATACGATGTGCTTCCAAGCCCATCAAACCTGCACACATGGGGCATAGCTGAGACACCAGAATGCCCATTGTGTTCCAACCAAGGAACCCTGGAGCATATCCTCAGCTGCTGCACCAGGGCACCTGGAGATGGACGGTACAGCTGGAGGCATGACCAAGTTCTTAAGACCATCACTGAAGTCGTCAGCGAAGGACTTGGGTGGGCAAAGCAGTTCTGGCCCTCCAAGAAAACCTTGCCTTTGTCAGAGCTGGGGAGCAGCCAACCCCTGCCACAAGAAGATCTGCAGGGATCATGACCTCTCCAAAAGACTGGCAGCTGTTGGTGGATCTCGAACATCAGCTGAAGCTCCCCAGCCACATTGCAGTCACCACCCTGCAACCAGACATTGTCCTTGTGTCTGAGTCCAGCAAGCAAGTAGTGCTGCTCCAGCTGACCATCCCATGGGAAGACCGCCTGGAAGAAGCCTTTGAGAGGAAGCTCTCCAAGTATGCGGGACTGGTCAGTGACTGTCAGCAGGCTGGTTGGAAAGCAAGGTGTCTCCCAGTGGAGGTTGGATACAGGGGTTTTACAGCCCGTTCCCTGACCAGTGTCTTTAGCAGTTTGGGCATCGAGGGCGACAGAAGGAGGAGAGCATCCGTAGTACCACCGATGCGGCAGAAAGGGCCTCAAGATGGCTGTGGCTCAAGAGACGAGAGCCATGGAGTCAGGTAGCTAGATAGCCATCAGCATCTGGACACAAGCTGGGGTCTGTGTTGTATGTTGTGTGTTGTTGTATGTACAGAGTCACATTTTCTTAACTTATTGTACACAGAGCACGCTCTCCACAACCATTTTCGGACATGTTCTAATCCTGTGGAAGACAGCTTCCAGCAGATTGAAATGAACTGAGCTCAGAGTAACAGAGGTCTGCATGAGGCACTGTCCAGCAAACACAACAAGCATAACGACAAAAACACATTTCAGGTGTTTGTGATCTCTGTGATTAAGAGTCAGTTTCTCCCTTGAGTGCAGTGCAGAGCTGGATAACATTGTGTGGATAATTGTCCTTTATAGAGAATATCAGACAAAATAGAGAA
>JBBMOE010000044.1:1054012-1093905 GCA_037975065.1 Chaetodon trifasciatus | reverse complement strand
TAGCCATCAGCATCTGGACACAAGCTGGGGTCTGTGTTGTATGTTGTGTGTTGTTGTATGTACAGAGTCACATTTTCTTAACTTATTGTACACAGAGCACGCTCTCCACAACCATTTTCGGACATGTTCTAATCCTGTGGAAGACAGCTTCCAGCAGATTGAAATGAACTGAGCTCAGAGTAACAGAGGTCTGCATGAGGCACTGTCCAGCAAACACAACAAGCATAACGACAAAAACACATTTCAGGTGTTTGTGATCTCTGTGATTAAGAGTCAGTTTCTCCCTTGAGTGCAGTGCAGAGCTGGATAACATTGTGTGGATAATTGTCCTTTATAGAGAATATCAGACAAAATAGAGAACATCAAGAGAAAACATATTGCGAAAGAACATGTTGAGTCTACAGCATCATACTGGAAATATTCAACAAAATGTTCTACTGGTATCATGTTAATTATCAAAAAAAGTATCAATTATTATAGAAACTACAACACAGAAAAATAGTAAAAAGAAAAAAGATCATGATAGTCTGTTACTGGAACAGCAGACATTAGCACAAACTAGCAACAGGTCACATTCTATTAATGCTCACAATAAGGAAGTAGCAAGGAAACACTAACAAAATAGAGGGAGTAAAAATGGGATGCATCCACAGATCTTCACTCCAGTCTATCACATAATCCTGATTTTAAACAAAATTCTGATATGTAATGTAATGTTTTGTGTACAGTCATGTTAATAAGTTTGGTATTGAACTGATGTCTCTGGTGTTTATTACTGAGTTTACTGTATATTTATCTACACAAAAATCTATATCTATATTCATGAAATCTAAATTTTGTCCATCTATATTCATATTTAAAGTATCTGTACCTAGACATTGGCTTTATTTGTCTTAATAAACCTGTTTGTATCTGGAGTTGTAAATAACCCCCTGACATGGCTTATCACCATGTTCACAATGTCATTGGCTATTAAAATTTAAAAGGTAAGGTTGCTATGTATTAAAATCTAGTGGCATGTTTTTGTCTTTTTTTTCTGCTAGTTGACACTTCTGTCATAGAAAGATTCCAGTACGCAACTAAGAGGAAAATACCTCCAGAACCCAGCTGACAGCCGAGCATCGTTGCTGCTCTCTTGATGTTCCCTCTGTCATTAGATGACAGTAGTTCATGGAGAGAAAGTTGAGGAGTAATAGTGGCTGCTGGACTGCAGGCTTGAAAAATAAAGGCACTGTAATACTTTTGGCTCATCTTTGAGTGGAACACTAAAAAGACAAGTGGGAGCGTTCTTGAAACAAGTGTCTGTGTGTAAGTGGAGAGGGTTATCATTATAGTCGTAGCAATGGAATCCTCATCTGCTACTCTGGGGTTTGGTGAATTTGACATTTCTTCCAAGAATTCATCAAGCTTCAGTGTGCTCTGGTAAAAAGCACAATAATGAAATTTTCTATGAAGCCAGATTTCCCTCTAAACAGACGCACAATTGTCACAAATAAAAATTACCCAATTTTCCCCCATTTATAAAGATAAATTCAAACATATATTTTCTCCCAACTATGTCATACATAATAAACATATTTTATTAATATTATAATTTGGAATAATAAGCTTGTTGCACAATAATTAGCCCATGTGGTGGAAAACTGCCATGTGCAATGTGACGAGTCTTCACTGTGACTCTGGTGTGACTGTTTCGGATGAAGAAATATTGTATTAACACACGTTTTGAACGTCCATGGTGTCATACTCTGAGAGACACACAATAAAACACAAAAACCAACACATTCTGACCAGTCACCATGACTAATGTAACAGTAACATGACCAGCTGATCCCAAGTCTGCACAGGAGAACTTATCCAATCAATGTTTCTGTGTAAACAGCAGATGTTTGTCAGACTGCTGTGGAAGAAATTCTCTCATTTTCTTGCAGCTCTGTCAGTCCCTGATGCTGTGCATCACATTATAAAACTGATCAGATATTTCCTAAAATGCGGGCACGAGGTGATCACCAGCAGCAGCAGCTCTGGGTCTACAGCCAAACACATCTTGATGAAATCCTTGCAGTCAGAGAACAGAGAGGACAGAGACTAAAGCAAAGATGGGGGGGGGGCTGTTCTATGGGAACATGGAGGATTAAAGATTTGCCTTTACAGCTGATTGCTATTACAACCAATTGTAAATGCAGGTACTGTATTGATACAAGCATTGTCTTACCTTCGGACAAATTGCTCAGCCCACTGATGTATCTCACTTGTGCAAGGAGCAACTTGTGGGTGTCACACTGTTTTCTGTGTTGCACTGTGAACTAATGCAACATGAATGAAAACATCATCAAACAGGAAGTGTAAGTTACATTCACTGTATGTTACAGTACAGGAAAATTTTGGTCTTTATAAAGGTGGGCCTTGTAATTCACCTCACTGTCAGAGAGATATGAAAAGTCTGATTTCAAAACACTTATACTACGGATATAAAAGCAGACAGAAATAAAACAGCCAACTGTGACCATGTGTACTGAGTAGGACATTTTTGAGTGCAAAAATAAACTTGTCAGCACTCTCTGGTGGACAAAACACATGACAGGGAGTCTGTTTCTAAATGATCTTCAACATATCTTTGCTGTTTCTGTACTGTCATTTCTCACGTCCTTCAGCGAGAGTCGCAACTTCCCGTCCTCTCATTCAGTGCACTGTGGGATATTGTACAGCAGGACACAGAATTCTCCATCAAATAACATGAAATGTTGAAACTGATATAAAAATGTATCTGTGGTTTTGCTGTTAAAACAGCGTTAAGCGTCCTTCACACTCATGACTGTCGTTCAGGCTTCAACAGATAAATAGCTTTTAAAATTCATCAGTGACGCAGCCTGAGAAGGAACAGAAAACTGTCTTCTGCCTCACTGTCAGAACTTTTTGAATTCACTGCTGTTCCCTCTCTCTCTGCTCCCTCTCAAACACCCGCTGCCAATTATAACACAGCACGCTGCTGGTTCCATAAAGATGTGTCATCATGTCTGAATGCAGGCATTAGGAACAATAATGGAAGAGTCTCTGTGGCCAAGTAGACAATATCATTTTCAAAAACCAATGAAATCTCAGTTTCAATATTTGATATGTTGTCTCTGTGCTATTTTGAGTTAAATATGATGTTTCAATGTTTTGCAAACCATCACATTCTGTTTCTATTTACATTTCATACAGAGAACCAACTTTTGTATAATAAAAAGCCTTGAATTTGATTTGACTTCGTAACAGAAGAAAAGCACATTAGGATGTTATATATTCAGTCTTTGTCTAATTTCAACCACAAGAGGTCAGGAGCTCCCAGGTCTAATTTCCTCATGTCCCAGCCTGCACTCAGCTTGTCAATGAGGAAGCAAATCTTGCGTCTCTAGCTGTTTCGTGTGATGGACATTTGGATACTGAGCCATGTGACAGAGTCAGAGGCTGAACAAGCAGTTCCAAGCCTCGTCACCCTCAATGATTATTCCTAAATGTCATCACTGGGAATGTTCATTTGGACATAAAGATGTTTTTAAAGAATGAATGACAGACTGACATTTAAACAGACATTTAAACATTACTCCATAGTTCCTCCTGTGATCAAAAACTCCACAGGGTGCCTGTTTTGGAGCCTGTACTGCCGCTTGAACTCTGCGCACTCCTGACCTCTTGTGGCTGAAACATGTACAACACATTTGTGTTGGGGAAGGCTGTAATTGAATAAATATGAATCTTACACTAATGTCAAAGATGATGAATGTTTGGATTGATTAACTTAGAGAGCTGATGTCTGGGGCATGTTTGCTATTAATAAAGTAGTTTGATGAAATGACATGCCTCAGCAATGATCACAGACCAGTGGCACACAGTGCTGCTGCAGAGCCAAAACCTTCATGTGGCAAGAAAATCCCAACAGCTGTGAGAAAACAGGCAAAGTGTTGTGTGTTTAAAAGCCTCAGGACACGCATTGACCTTTGTTTATCTTTGAAACTTGTGCAGCTCCTGGCATCACTAATCCCATAAAATGATGACACAGTGGGTTCAAAGACCAAAGACTCTTCCATTTTCTAAACTTTATTTTGCACCATGTCAAATACATTAGTTTGATCAGTCTCTCTTGATTAAAACACTTTCTCCTGTTTTGAGCTCAGTGCTTCAGACAATGGAGGATCAGTGTTTTATTGTTATTCCTTCTTCATTTGCTGTGATCTAATGTTGAAAATGTTCTGCCCAGATCCCCATTTCTTCTTCTGAAACCTCAAAGTCATCCATATGTGCAGTTTTTACTTGAGAAATGAGGAGGTCAGATAAAGTGAGTTTTCATTTTATCTTCAGATTGTTCATAGACTTTGTTTTTTCATTATTTTCTGTTCCAGTTCTGATGATGGCAACATACCATTTGTTCCTTTCATCTGCTGCCCTGCAGAAAAACAGGAAAAAGTGGCAATTTAAACTTTCAAGGGGGAACTAATTCAGTTCCGTACATTTAAAGTTTAAGACAAAAAATAGTGTTAAAGCAGTTACAATGTCAAATTTCCAACTATTCATGCATAGAGCATCTTAACACATTCATGTGATCATCTGTGTCATGTGATCATCTGTGCCTAAAAGGGAACATTTTCAGTGAAACACACGTCCCCACAAACATAAACATCTAATGATGAAAATGACAGGTGGTTTAGCTAATGATATCATGAGGGGAAATAAAACTGATTTCTTCACCAGTAAAGGTAAAGAATAAAGTGAGTTTTCATCAAGTATCTTTATATGGACTAACATTGTATAAAACACCTCTATTCACGTTCCCTTTCTGTTATCTGTCATCTCTGGGGTGTGATCTCAGATTGACCAAACATCAGTTTCCTCAGACTGAGGGAAAATGCTTCAATAAGAACTGCGATTTGATTTGAAAAATGAAAATATGGAGCCAAAGAACATAATTGCTGCTATTGTTAATGATGTTTCAGCATCAAATCAAAAATATTTCGTGATCATCTGTGTTCTGAGCACACTGGTAGCCAA
The DNA here is from genome assembly GCA_037975065.1 of Chaetodon trifasciatus. NCBI lineage: Eukaryota > Metazoa > Chordata > Actinopteri > Chaetodontiformes > Chaetodontidae > Chaetodon > Chaetodon trifasciatus. Next base: position 1,088,877 of record JBBMOE010000044.1, on the reverse strand, counting down.
AGAAAACCATGGCTGGCCTATTTAACATGAAGTATTAATGTTTTGGTGTCATGAGGTCATGATGAGTGTCTGAACTTCTAGACAACAGGTACACACTGAAAATGTTATTTGAATATAGATAAAAAGCAAAATAAAGTTTTGAGACTTTAAAACTGTTGTTAAGATACGGGTAAACACTCAGGAAAGATATCTGTGAACCTAGAAAGGTCATCTTAATTAAGTCACGGTCCAGTGGCCTGAGCACTGATGAGAAACAGCTCCACCCAGTGGACAGTTGATACAATGACAGAAGACTCCTGAAGACCCCCTCCAGTTAGAATGTAAAAGCTGGGACAGTCCCACTGCTGAGACACAAAGCAACACAAAGACAACAAGCACTCACAGTGTTTCATCTCACGATAAGTGGACTCCACTCACTGACGATGCTGTGCTTTCAGAAACCTGCAGGAGCTCCACAGCTCGTAGTCACAGTCAGCTTGGCCTGACTATCAGGTGTCCTTGTTAACAAAGAAGATTAAATTAAAATTCACAAAGTATTAAAATGTCCAATTATTCATGAAGGTTGGGCAAAAGGCGATCCCCCTCATCTTAACCCCTTCTGTGAGTAAGTTAGCATCCACAGGTAGTTCAATATAATGTACATGTTGCTGTGGTTGGATGATATTCTTGCAGGAAGCAGAAAACAAATTTAAGCCTTCAAGAGATCAAGTGATATGATTCAAATTCCCCAAATCAGTAAAAGTAATAAAACAAAACGAACAAAAAAAAGACACATCTAGCCTTGATTGTTTCTGTCGTTTGGATTTTGCGTATAAAGGAAATGGAGACAGGAAGCTTTAGATCATAAAGAGGTCCGTGTGTTATCTGTTAGTCAAATATTCAGGCTTCTTTTCCTTCTGCTGCAGTTAGCAGGTGATGCTTTGGCACAAAGACAGGTGATGTCCTCCTCATGAGAGCATCACAAGACCGTAAACATCATCAAATTCTCAAAAAGGTTAGAATTTCAGAATGAGCGTGGTCAGTGATTTAGGTCAAACAATGTAAGTGCACTCGTGTGGATTGATGGGAGTTAAAGTGAAAAACAGCAATCTGATAACTTCCTTTGATCTGAAGCACAGACACTTCACACATGCATTGCTCACTTTGCATAGATATAAGGATATTATTATCATGTGTTTATTTCCCACTGATATAAAGAAAATGGTTTTTAACACAGGCTGAACACTTTGTCTACAGGCTGTTTCTTTTGTGTGTGTGTGTGTGTGTGTGTGTGTGTGTGTGTGTGTTTGAGCTTGCCTGGCAGTTAAACTAAACCAACCTGTTCCCTGTGAATATTTCATGACGCTCAGTCTTAAAGCTGTCAGCCACTTACATGTTCACTGATGCACTGAACCACTTGTTTTCTGCTACCAGTCGACCAGCAGCAGCACTCAGACAGGGATGTCTGATGACGCTGAATGTTGCATCAGGAACATTTGCAGAAACTACATACTAATGATCTGAACTAAGAAATGGAACTTCTTTCTCAAACATTAAGAATTAGTGGAAAAACACTTTAGGATTTGAGTTCAGTCTTGATGTTACTTCTCTAGTCGGTAGTCTGAAGCTGAAGACTTACACACTTGAGGATGTTTAGTCAAGCTAATGCATGACAAGGTGTAGAGATTCTATTTTGAGTGACAATCAGCCACCTGTAACGGGTAAGTTCACTTAAGTACACACAGTATGAGTAACCCACAGCATAGCACCAACTCATAAGAACTTTATTAAAATTTCAACTACACTTTCCATGTGGATAAAATCTCAGAGCCAAGGTAACAATGATGTAGCAGTGGCCAGATCCTCACACCACAGTGTTCAGTGCATTTTACAGGTTTTTCTTTTTGATGAATGAAATGATTTCATTCCCCGAAAAGACTACAGTCTAATCTCAAACAGAGCCAAGGGGCACATTCAGGAACGAGTGCCATGAACTGCTCAACGTTACATTCACTTCAACAAATATATTCAAAAGTTGAAGCTGAACAAAGACGTTACAAAGAGTGAACATTAAAATGAGTTCACAACACAACTGAGTGGACAAAAAAATGGCAACACATGCCCACTAGGAACAGGAAAAGCTGTAATACTCAGAGCCAAATTGAACTGTGATGTGAAAACAGCAGACTTGTGTATATATAAATGTATATGTTATATTTTTTACTTTTACTTTTTTAACAGCTTATTTTTAGTAGATGTGTGAAGCACCAACTTTACTAAAACAAATTCTTCATATGTGTAAAATCTTACTTGCCAATAAAGCTTTCTCTGATTTCTGAAAATGATGAGAACTAGAATTTCCTGACACGTATGTATACCAGGAAAAAATCTTGACCATTGACTGTTTGTGCAGTCGGCAGCCCAAAAGCTAGTAAACTGTTACAGCGTGCTCCAGGTTTTCTCCTTCCATGTGAACATATGGTGTCATATGATGCTGAGTGTTGCCACTTAAGGGTGACCGACACAAGATAGGAAACAGAACACATTAATAACATTCATATCCAAACATGAAGGAGGAACAGCGAAAAAACGAGAGTGAAAACAGAACAGACAGCATTTGAACACCAAGGCTGGAAAAATCATTTGCACTCCTGCTCAGGCTGGACAAAGTAAGTGGAATTTTTGTTGTTGTTGTTGTTGTTGAATTCTTGTCCAAATTGATTTAAAGCCAATCATCAATAACGTGATGATGATTTGAACTGTTGTCCAGCCTGTTGCAGAGTGAAGAAAAGGTCATGGTCAGTATCTAGGCCAGGTCCTCTTCACCATCCTCCTCGAACTCGCCCTCTTCCTCAGCAGTGGCGTCCTGGTACTGCTGGTACTCGGACACCAGGTCGTTCATGTTGCTCTCAGCCTCTGTGAACTCCATCTCATCCATGCCCTCGCCCGTGTACCTGCAGTAAGTTCAGAATTACTCAAAGGAACAATAACAGCAACTTCTCCCCACTGTCCTGTCATCTTTTACTCACCAGTGCAGAAAGGCCTTGCGGCGGAACATGGCGGTGAACTGCTCCGAGATGCGCTTGAACAGCTCCTGAATGGCTGTGCTGTTGCCAATAAAGGTGGCGGCCATCTTGAGGCCACGGGGAGGGATGTCGCAGACAGCTGTCTTGACATTGTTGGGGATCCACTCCACAAAGTAGCTGCTGTTCTTGTTCTGCACATTCAGCATCTGCTCGTCCACCTCCTTCATGGACATGCGCCCTCTGAAGATGGCGGCGACCGTAAGGTAGCGGCCATGGCGTGGGTCGCAAGCTGCCATCATGTTCTTGGCATCGAACATCTGCTGGGTGAGTTCAGGGACTGTCAGAGCCCTACAAAAAGACAATTCAATTAGGATTTCTTCCAAATGTGTTCAAGTAAGATAAGGCTGATAAGGATCCTGCCTCTCTACCTGTACTGCTGGCTGCCACGGCTGGTCAGGGGGGCAAACCCTGGCATGAAGAAGTGTAGCCTGGGGAAGGGCACCATGTTGACGGCCAGCTTCCTCAAGTCAGCGTTGAGCTGGCCAGGGAAGCGCAGGCAGGTGGTGACCCCACTCATGGTGGCGGAGACGAGATGGTTGAGGTCACCGTAGGTGGGTGTGGTGAGCTTCAGCGTGCGGAAGCAGATGTCATACAGGGCCTCATTATCAATGCAGTAGGTCTCATCCGTGTTCTCGACCAGCTGGTGGACGGAGAGGGTGGCATTGTACGGCTCCACCACTGTGTCTGACACCTGGAGGGAAAGATGAGACAAAGGGAGGAAGAGGCATTAAAGCACAGAGAAGCAAACGAGGAACATGTGTTTTATTTGGAAATATTCTTGTGCATTATATGAACCTTAGGTGAAGGCACCACGCTGAAAGTGTTCATGATGCGGTCTGGGTACTCCTCTCGGATTTTGCTGATGAGCAGCGTGCCCATGCCGGAGCCAGTGCCTCCTCCCAGGGAGTGTGTGAGCTGGAAACCCTGGAGGCAGTCGCAGCTCTCTGCCTCCTTCCTCACCACATCCAGGACCGAGTCCACCAGCTCGGCCCCCTCAGTGTAGTGGCCTTTGGCCCAGTTATTACCTGCTCCGCTCTGGCCTGTGTTCATGCAAAACAGAGAAATTAAAACCTTGGATCTAACTATACTTGAAACATGACTGTATCATACATGCAAAGTCACACATAATTTACTTGCAGTGCACCATGCATGGACTGAAAAAGACCTGCTCCTTCACTCTGACAGGACTGTGGAAATGCTACTGAGCTACAACACACATGAATGTTCACGTATTAATTCTCACCAAAGACAAAGTTGTCCGGTCTAAAGACTTGTCCAAAGGGACCAGACCTCACAGAGTCCATTGTGCCTGGCTCCAAGTCCACCAGCACTGCACGAGGGACATACTTGCCACCTGGAGATGAAAACACATCCACCTTTTAGTTAGCATGCCTAAACTAAGATATGGTGACTATTTTTTATTTTACTTATTGGAAATACAAAAAAGAAGAAAAAACTGATTGGATTAGCCTTAAACTGTTTTGACACTGAGAAACCTCTTCAGCAATAAATGTGAATTACTATTATCATTGTTGTTATTATTACAGTTGGACTGCATGTCACACAGCCAGGTTTGCTCAAAGCACAGCTGCAGCAAACAAAGGATGAAACCTACATGCAAAAGTGATTCAGGAACTTTCCTTATCTGATCTTGGATCTTGAACAACTATGATGAGATAATGACCCTCTGCTGCCTCTCATTAAGTGTTTCGCTTATATAAGGTGTGAAAATATTAAAAGTTAATATTAAAGTTAAAGCTAATGCAAAGTTTCCTTAGCTGGACGTTTGTTGATTTGTTGTATCTTGGAAACGGGGCGACAGTAACTAGGAAGGAGAGTGAAGCGGGGCCGACTTCTACTGGCTTCCTGTGGGATCACGGCCCCCTGCTGGATGGATGCGCTACTAACAAGCCTTCCCAGTGTCATTGAGCTACCTTGGCTCTTACACAAATGCGCTAATCGAACTCTGTAGCTCAGAACGCTTAGCAACTGAAATTAACCTGTTGCCTCGTTGTAGTACACGTTGATTCGTTCCAGCTGCAGGTCGCTGTCCCCGTGGTATGTCCCGGACGGGTCGATGCCATGTTCGTCACTTATCACCTCCCAGAACTAGAGACAGAAAAACAAACCAACCGTTAAATTAGCTGGCTAACTAGCATGACATAGTTTTGCGACTCAAACCCATCGGCGGTGTGGGCGCCGAGGCTATCATTAGCTTTGTTGCTAAGTAAGCTAATTTATCTGCCCGCCCAATCCGAATTTAAACATCCACGCTCTTTTTCAGCGACTTAAGACCTCGCTTCACTCAAAAAACTATCCCCACCTTTGCTCCAATTTGGTTTCCACACTGGCCTGCCTGCAGGTGTACGATTTCCCTCATTTTGGTCGATATTTCAAACTTCTTCACAACACTACACAAAGTTGTTACCGCTCTTACACTCCAACAACGGACTAACCTGAGAAGGAAGGGACGTTCCAGCTACAGATGGCCGATAAAAGCAATTGGACCAACTAAGTATCAGTCAGAGCATATCACACAGCTCATTGGTCAAGAAAACTTGGCTCCCAGTTTTGATTGGATGGTTCTACAGGGGCTGCGTTGCCTTGGTAATACAAAATAGAATTCAATACACAGCAACGTTTCTGCAGAGACACGCCTAACGATCGCCTGTGTGCAGCATTAATTCATTGAAAGCCGAAAAAGAGTAAAAGATTGATCATCTGTGACAACATTTATCAAAAATTATACTTCTTATTTTACAATTATAACGTCACTTTCCCCACCGCCTTGCTTTGTTGTGAACATGTTGTGAAAAACAGGAAGTCCCCTCAAACAATGGCATACATATTTGTGCTATGATATCATGATATTGTTGTGTGGGTTCGAGTCAGTACAGCCACAAGTAGGCTATCTAACTAATCCTCCGTGTTAGGCCTCCTGAGAGAAAGAAGAGGAATGAATAAATTATTGTTCTAACATGCTCAACTCACCTGGTGCACAAGGGCGTTTCCTAAAGGGATTTTGCTGGTAGTTTTCAGTTATGTCTCTTGTGGGGTCTGATCTTAAGATGCATCTACAGAAAAAAAAAAAGTTTATTAAATCAAGTCAAATTATTTAACACAAAGTTTTTCTCACAATCATTGTCCAAGCTGAATCATTTATCACAGACTTCTCTGTGCTGTATTAAGTTTCCAAATTCACACATTAAGTGGGTCACAAAACATATCTTTCAATCAAAGCCCCTAAGATCAATGATATTTGATTAGCAAGTATACCTGTTGTTCCATATGAATGTATTATGTTGAGTACTGCCGGCTTGTTTACTGAATGAAGTTCCAATAAAAGTCAGCTTGCAAATCTGTGAAAGGTGAAAGACTGCCAGTGTCACAGGTGGTTTGTGTTTGCATTTATTATCCCAAAGAGAGATTTGTTTTCACCGCCGGTACTAGCCAGTTTAAATCATAATCAAAACATAATAGAAAGTCTGTTCCTCCTATTTAATTACAGATGGAGTCCCAATGTAGAATAGGAATTAAGCTATTTCAATTGTACAACACCCTTTGTAGAAAAAAATAACTAAATAAAAAAATCAGCAGTATTCACGTTGCCCTCTTCTGTACTTTTAACCATGTCACCTCTTCTAATGTACTGGAATTTGTTCTTCCAGACAAAGCCGTAATTCAAGTGTTGTCAGACTTGTTTACTGTCACAGACTGACCTGCAGGAGATAATGGTGTCCCTACATGGTAAAGATGAGTAATTGTCACACGTGTGAAACACTAGAAAGCCTGGATTCACTTGTAACTGCAAAATAACTGCAAAGTTCAGAGGCTTCTCTTGGTTGCTCAAGTAACATATTTTTAAAGCACATTTCAAAATTACAGCATACAGATCACAAGTTTGAAAAAATGTTTCCCCACCGAATAGAAACAGCCATCAGGGTAACTGAATGTATTCGATTGCCTGTCAGTCCTAACGTCCTTAGCTGCACCAAGGAACCCACATCTGACTGCAACTCTGCAATGCTCTGATATCATGTTCTTTTCCATTTGATTCAGATTCTGCTCGTATCATTCATCAAGCTGCAGGATAGTGCAACCTCCATCACTAACACATTGCTGCATTGTAATGCATTTACAGCACTGTTAGGCTTTACAGGAACAGGCAGGGGTCATGCATTTTGTAAGTTTTTTTTACTTGAGCTCTTTGTAACCAAGTTCAAAGATGATGTAAGGGCTCAGAGAAACATGAACCCAACAGCACGACTCAAAGGCAGAAAGGTTGAAATAAAAGTTGATGTGTGCTGGAGCCAAAAAAAAGAGAGAGAACAGGCAAAACCAGGTGGACAAGCAAACGCATCCAAAAAGGGGTTAGGCAGAGAATTAACAAACCATAGCCCAGGCAGGCAGAACAAAGGCTGGAAAGGGCAAATGCAAAGTAGGCAAGGAGTGAGCGGAAATAGGAGGTATGTCTGCCGCAAGACTAATGAGGGAAAAGGGGAGCATGTGAGCAGATGGGTGGGGGAGGTCAGGTGATAGGACTGGTATGAAAGGGGTTACTGCGCGGCAGGAGGGAGTGGCTGCAGCTGAAATGACAGGAGAGCTTTTCACAATGACGCTATTTCTTCCATTTTCTTCCGTGTTTTTCGAAGATCCCTCTTAATTAACATGTGATCCGCTGGTGTAAATTTTTCCTCTTATTCTTGATATAGAATACATATTACTTGGTATAATACCAACAGAAATTCTTTGTAAGAATAATATATATTTCCTTAATATTTTAAGCATTTCCACTTAAAATTTCTAACTAAACTGGGTGACAGAAATCCTGTCCATGCATCCACGGCTGGACTGCTTCACTTTGCAGGATTAGAAACTTTACACAAAATGTGAACTCTGTGCATCACCTGCAAAAAAGAAAAATAATAGATGTCTTTTCCAAAATGGATAACACATAATTTACATTTTACACTAATGTGCAGATGTTTTTCTTTTTTAATATGATGTTGGACTACAAAAACTACAAGTAATACACTAATCAACGACAATGATAAGTATTGCAGAATGTGTTTGGGTTTCAGTGATAGCAAGAAAAGAAAGCTCTTGTGCAGGGCAAGAGGCTGGAACAGTGACTACATGTAGACCTGTAAAGCATCAAAGGTGTGAGAGCCATGGAGCTGATTGTGATCGTATTGACATGATTACATTTTTAGTAAAGAAAGGCTAAGAACTCTGAAAAAGGAAACCCTTGTGCAAAGCAATTCAAAACAGCAGGCTCTCACAAAACCCTGCATGTGTCAAAGTAACATTCTGTTTTTGGTGAAATTGTGTCAGATAAGAACTCAGCTTGTCTGTTACAGACATTTAAATCAAGCATGTTGCTGAATTCATTCATTCATTCATCTTCTATACCCCTTGTATCCCTTTCAGGGTTGGGGGGGGCTGGAGCCTATCCCAGCTGTCAATGGGCGAGAGGCGGGGTACACCCTGAGCCGGTCGCCAGCCGACTGCAGATGTTGCTGAATACGATATGTAAAATCAGACAAAACTGATATTTTTTTCTCCCAAAGCTATATTTGATCATTATCACACACACACAGCATACAGACTTCAAGGCATATACACTACTGAGTTAAAACTGGGGCATATCCAAAGAGATAAATAAATACAGTTAATTTCTTTCAGATTAAAAGAGGTCATAATGGAAGCAATGTAGGGCATCAGTTCATTTTCAAATACACTGAACACTTTACATTGGTGTATGTTATTTGGCAGGCATAAAAATAATATTCATTTCTATGTAAAGCCCTCATTTGCATGTGATTTCTTTGAGCTGCAAATAGATTGATCACTTTTTTTTCCACATTTCCATTTCATCACAATCTAAGTCTTAAATGTTAAAATTGTGAAGTACAATCAGTCTTCAAGAAAACAAATATAAGATAGGTACGACGAGGACAGTAAAGAACAATGAAATAATGTAACCACAAAGCGTAGGCATAGCCATTCCAGCACTGACACACAGGTCTCAAGCTTAATCCAGGTCATTTGAGCCAAAGCATAAGATAACAAAACATAATAATAAACTGGCCCAAACATAACAGGGTTCTCCCCCTTCAGGGTTTGAATCCTAAAGTTATAATAAATAAATGAATGCAAATTAAAAAGAAAAAAGGCAGATTGAAATCAAGTATTTTCAGAAAAGTAAATATAATATTTAATTGTGCATGTACTCTTTAGTAGAGTTTAAAAAATATTTAAAATTATGAAGGAAGATGGAAACTACTGGTAACAGTGATACTTGGTGATTAAAAAAAAAAAAAAAAAATACTAAGTGCTTCTAAAGGCAAGTGGACGTGTTTGTGGTGGTTTGTGTGTCCAGTTGCCTTTGGAAGCACTTAGAATTACCATGACCTGGATGAATGAGAATCTTAACAGAAGTACATAAAAAAAAAATACTCCCGTTAATATAATCATGTTACAGAATAAAATACATATTGGGGAAATAATTTAGTCATACATTCGCATATATGCCAGGGGGTCAAGATTGACAAATAAAAGAAAACAAGAGGACAGTTTAAAATAAATAAATAAATAAATAAATGGTAACCGGTCCGTCAGCCGACGTCATAATCCTGCGACTGTTTATATGTATCATCATGGCGCTGTTTCCAGCTTTCGCAGAAGTAGAGAGCAACAAAGTTGAAGATTCGTCCAAAGGTTGTCACTCTTTCAAGTAGCACCCGTTTTACTATCGATTGTTATGCGCCTCAGTACTCTGCTGTCATTAAGTTTAGAGGATAAATTTGGTGAACAACGAGCTAGCTGATATTAGCCTGTCGTCGATGCTGATTGACAGACTGTAGCGTTAGCTTACTTTCTTAACAAGAAGATTAGATACCGCTCCACGGTTTCCTCTGGCTTTTTGTTTACCTCATATATGATGATAGTCTCTCAGTCGTTAGGCATTTGCGTCGCCTAAAGTACAGTGTATATGTGCAATATATAAGCTGTTCTTTGACTGGAGACTTGATGGCATTTGGGGATAAACTGATGGTTAATAGTTTATTCGTGATGTTGGTGCCGTCCTGTTCCCGTTGACGTCACTATTTCATAACTCAATGAGCGTGTTTACATGCACTCTATTTTCCTGTGTTTCAGTCTTGTTGGCATTGATAATATTTGGGACACGACCTTTACATGGACCATAGAGAAACGCGGTTATTTAGCTTCACAGAGACATGTTTGTAATATTATTCCATGTTCCTGATCCTCTGTGGCAGTGCAGGTATGTCTTTGGCTCATCCACATGCAGAAAAACAGCCTTTTCTGCACAGACTGCATTAACTCAGTTTGGTTTCAGGCTACCTAGACTTTGCTGTACTTACTCGTCTTCTGGATTTCACTTCTCCATCTAATTGTAAATGAAAGAGGAGGGAAATGTATCCCCTACATTATTAGGATATGACATGTCCACATGGGCTTAAAAACGCAGTCACACACATGATTCTACACTGCATGTAAACACACTCAGTGAGTGCTAATAATCATCATGATCTCTCAATCCTCATGACCACTGAGTAACACTTTTTATGACCACTCTCTCCTTTCAGATTTGGACTGGCTGAAGAATAAGAGTTTTCAGACTGGAGATGCCCTCTCTCTTCACAGGCAGTATTTTAAGAAGACTGATGAGAAGGAATCAAGGTACAAGTTAAAGAAGATGGCCAGTTTCTTTGCTTGCTGTCACAAAGCTTTGCAGTTTGCTGCATTTTTTTTTTTTTAATTTCCTCTTAAAGCATTACATTATGCATTTCCCCATGTGTTTTTCTTGTGTCTGTGTTCTTCTTGCATCTGTATGTCTTCACTGAGAAGCACTCTGTAACCATGTTTAGAAATCTCCTAAATAACAAGTTTTTCTGTTGTTTTTATTATTCCAAGTACTTGAGAAATATTAAAATAAAGGCAGGTATTTAGTTTGAATGTGTTCTCTCACCTTATAATCTTCAGTGTGGACAGAGAGCTGAGCTCTGCGGAGGAGGAGACAGAAGAGCAAAAAGAGGGTTATGCTCCACCCAAAAAGAAGAAAAAGAAGAGTGAAAAGAAGAGGAAGAAAAAGAAAAAACACAAAAAGAAGAGTGGGACGTATTCGGACAGCAATGGATCTGACTCTGAAACGATTTACCCCAGTGACCTCAAAAGGGAAAAAGAGGCAGATGGGTATAGACACACGCTTGTACATCACACGCACTATCACTCTAAATTTTACACACAATAGTGCTGCCTTACTTCTGCTCTGTGGTTATGGTTGGTGTGTGTGTGTGTGTGTGTGTGTGTGTGTGTGTGTGTGTGTGTGTGTGTGTGTGTGTGTGTGTGTGTGTGTGTGTGTGCGCGCATCCATGTAGGCCTCGAGCTGCTCCATTAGCAAGCCGTTTCTCCTGGCTGGATGACATCCAGTCACCCACAGAGCAGCTGTTTTGTGTGGACCATAAAGCAGACCAAGCCAACTGGACATACAAGTCCCTGTACAGAGGAGACGTTGCCAGGTAACACACATACATGCACACACTCTCTTTCTCCTAACCTTTTTCATCTTTCAAGGATTGTCTGTCTCAGTGACTGTCCCTGTTCATACTGTCACTACCTGGTTCTACAGTTTTTTGGCACTTTTGTTTTTTTTTGTAGTGAGTTATCATTTTAAAAGATCATTTTGAAACTGTCTGTGTGTTCCAGGTATAAGAGGAAAGGCAGCTCGTCCCTGGGTCTGGACCCATACAGACAGGGAGTCAGCTGGGAGGAGTCAGAGTCAAATAAGAAACAGAAAGGCAGAGCCAAGAAAGAAGCAGCAGACAGATACTTCTCGACAGTCAGTTGCCAGCAGCTCAGGTCTGAGCCCCCTGTTCCTACAATCCCCAACATTCCCGAGTGCAGTGATTCCTTCAGCCCCACCACCTTCCTCCCACTGGGTGATGGTGAGGAGAACAAAGGAGGAGAGATGGGTAAGAGCTTTTGCCAAAACAGGCTGTGAAGACGCAGACTTCATTAGGTCAAAACAGTCTAGCAAAAACCACAGCTGTTTTCACTTCAGTATGACTTACAAACCCACGCATACCTTTATATTTTCATTTTCATTGTAATCCTCACTAACCTCGCTAACTCTAAACCTTTAATGTGTCAATCCAGGTGACAGAGTGCAGACATCAGCCGTAAATCCCCTCGGTGTGTATGACTCCTCCACGGCCCTGTGGCTGCAGGGAAGGGGGCAGCCGGAGCAGACAGAGCAGCAGCAAAAGGACACACAAACGGGGCAGAGTGCGCTTTTGGTCGGCAGGACTGAAGAGTTTAACAGGCGACTCAGAGAGCAGCCAGCAGACACGCAGCTCTGGATCAAATTCATACGATACCAGGTACAAAGACTCTGCTTTTGTCACTATATTTACTTCCTTTGCAATCAGCTTGCATTACACAGGCTGTTAGTGTTTGTATGGATGTCTATGTGTCAGTGTTTGTGTGGGGTTTGTACATGTGCATTGTAATAAGGATATTAAAGGATAAGGGAAGCCTTATTCTAGATTCTTCTAATCCTCGACAAATCCCAGATAAAGACCAAAACGAACAATGTGTTACCTCTCTGTGGCACTTTAAGACCATTCATTACCACTGAAGACATAAATCTTTAAAAAATAGATCTGGAACGTTGCATATTCTTTTTAAAAAGGCTTCATACTTTCCCAAAACAGCTGGTCACCACAGTTTTTTAGCAAATGTTACTCAAATAAAAGACTATCAGATACCACACTGTATGTGCATGTCTCAAAATGATGGTTGCCCTGCAACAGGTGACCCCACTGAGTAGCACCTGGTTACCTTGGGCTGCACGTAAGGGGACAATAAAGTTCACGTTGAAATCTGAAAGATAAATTGCAAACTAAGCTCCATTTGTGCTGTCTGTAGACTGTCCCATGGTGGGTAGGAAAAACCAATAATATATCTGGACTCTTCAACAATTAAGTCATTCCTTGAATTATTCCTATGCAGCAGTATTTTTAAACTCACCATCTCCTCTTCTCTCTCTAGGATGAGCTGAATGCAACAGCGTTTGGAGGCAAAGAGGAGCAATATGGCAGCGAATCGGCTGAGCGCCATTGCTCTTCCCAGCGAGCAGTCCTGGAGAAAAAGCTGAGCATCGCAGAGCGCGCAGTGGCCACCAACCCCTGCTGCATTGCTCTGCAGCTGGAGAGGCTCAGGATCTGTCAGGAGCTCTGGGAGCCCTCACTTCTGGCTAAAGAATGGAAGAAACTGGTGAGTGTACAGTCTTTGTGTTTACATGTAACTCAGTGCTGCATGTTCAAAACCCAATTACCTTTTTTTTGTATTTAGTTACGCTCTGCTGTATTAGAAGTAAAGGTCCTCCATATTTTCTTCCATTGATACTTTTCTAAAGTGTTGAATGCTTCTTTGAGCCTGCAAAATGGTCACATTCCTACTTTTTGTCACTGACTTGTAAGCTTGTAGTCATTGTTAATGCGGCTTGCATTTCAGGTGTTCCTCCACCCAAACAGCGCCCCCTTGTGGAGGGAGTATTTGCTGTTCACCCAGACCTACTTCAGCAACTTCACTGTGTCAAAGGTCAACTCTGCCTACGGGAAGTGTCTGAGCACGCTCAGTGCTGTGCGTGACGGCAGCATGGTGTCTCACCCAGCCCTGCCAGGGATTGAGGAGGATATGTTGGGTGAGCAAGGTTTTGTTTTAGCTTTTACACTCCGAGAGAACGGCGAAGTGCATGGGTTCCCAACTTGAGGAGAGGGTGACAGAGGGTCACGGGGTGTTGTGAGGCTGTCTTGATTTAAAAGGATGCAAGACAACTTTTTTTTTAGAAAACGTACAGCAAATTATTAAAGTTTGAACTCAATATTATATATTATGTACTATATTCACAGTCCTCACTCTCTGCTAAACAGCCTTGTCCCACATTAGAAAAGTACATATTTAAAACTACCAAAGAACTAATAGAGCAATGGCCAAGCTTCAGGGAGAAGAAAAGACTGAATTTGTCACAAAAAAAGAATTCCATTAAGTATGTATGATTATTAAAAATGTAACAAAAAAAATGCATAATTTAGAGAGAGGATTTTCTAAAAGCTCATCTCTGATGAGTATTCTCAAAATTCATCTAAGTTGTTCACTGTACACAAACTTCTGCAGTTATTCCATTCCATGCCATTCGTTTGGGACGATTACACAGTTTAACAGTTGTTCTGTCCTCTTATTATTATACATCAGTTTACTCATTGATAGAAAAGGGGTCCCCTAAGGAACAAGGTTGGGAACTTCTTAATGAATAGCACTTTCACAGTCACTCACTCTGCTCAGTTTCTCAGTCAGCCCAGTTTTATCACCTTCTGTTCACACATATAAATACAAATAGACACTTAATTAACATGTAATACATCCTATTTTTGTTTGTTTATGTGTGTGTGGTCAGTGTTTACTGAAAGTTGTTTTCTTTCTGTGCAGATATCTTCACCCAGCAGTGTCACTTCCTGCGTCAGTCTGGTCATTCAGAGAAGGCGATTTCTCTGTTTCAGGCCATGATCGATTTTACTTTCTACAAACCCGACAGCGTACGAGAACTGTCCACCAAGCAGCAGGTAAACACACACACGGACGATAAAACACTAAAACTGGACAGGGACTAAACATAATCCTAATTTTAGCATTTAGATTGTAAATCTAAATAATCTTGGCCATAAAACCCAATCACAATACTGTAATGATGACTAAAAGAAATTAGGTTTTTTAAAATGACTGGTTTCCCACTTCATTTGTGTAACGCAGGCACACAACAGCACACATGGACACAGGCAAATGGATACGGGTTTCATCAATGCAAATGTTTTATGTGGAATGTGTACAGGTTGAGTTCTTTGAGCCGTTCTGGGACAGCGGGGAGGCGAGGGTCGGAGAGCCAGGGGCCAGAGGTTGGAAAGCCTGGATGCTTCAGCAAGAGCGAGGAGGGTGGCTTCAGCCCAGTGCAGGTGAAACACGCACACACATACACACAAACGTACACACAGACATCCTCACAGCTTTATTTAGTATTGATGTGATGGTTAAAATCAGAGCAAAAACATTAGCGTCACGTTGTGTGTGTGTTTGCAGAGGAAGAAGAGGAGGAGGACGAGGATGAGGAGGAGGTGAAAGATCGGAGCCAGCCCAGACACACAGTCTGGTTGGACGTGGAGTCGTCTCGTGAGGCAGCTCACTGGCTGCCCTGGAGGCCCGACAAGGCCAAAGGCCAGTCAGAAGAGGACTGCGAGGACCCGGACAGACAGGTGCTGGTTTAAAGTGTGTCAGCTCATGTTGGCAAGACATTTACAGAATGATTAAATTAATACAGCAAATAGATGTGACCACTTTGTTTGATTTCCTCGTCCCTTTCTCTCCAACTGTAGGTGTTGTTCGATGACATCGGCCCCTCGCTAATTTGTCTGTCCTCACCAGAGCTCCAGCTCCGTCTTCTTCTCTGTTTCTTGTCATTCCTGGGGCTGCCTGTTGACTCGGTGCTCTCTGCTGCCCCCTGTCAGCCTGGCCTGCTGCTCGAGAACCTTTCTCTGCTCACTCAGGGTAAAAATGACTCAGTCAGAATAACACAAACTAGCTATTTATTGTTAACAATATAACCATCAACTTGAGGGCAGTGACAAATCTGACTCCATGTCACGTCTTAGGTCATCAGCTCCAGCATCCTCTGACCTCTCATGACCTACCTGACTCCGGCGTCAGCTCTGTAGGTCTCATGACCACTCTCCAGGGACCAAGGAAGTTGGTGGGGCTCGGGAAGCAGGGTGAGACGTTTTTCACCCATGTGTTCAGTATGGTCCAACCCGTCCTTCCTGCCCAGCACCGAGCCATCCTGTCACTCAGCTGGATGCGGTATGAGAAACTCAAGGTAGGAGTTTGTCTGACTTTTGGAAGAAATGAGCATTTAGGTCCACTTGGTTTCAACTCAGAAGAGTGTCTGACCCTTTGCACTTATTTTCTCATGTTTATTTGTGTATATGGCAGGTCTTGCGCTGCCTCCATGGTGGCAACAAAAAGCGCCTCCGCTTTCAGGGCAAGAGCAGTAAGCGAGTTGCCAAGCAGCTGCTCAAAGAAGCCGACAACCGGTCGTCGTTGGCACTGTGGCGGGAGTACGCCCACCTGGAGTGGATGCTGGGCAACCTCGACGAGGCTCGCAAAGTCTTCTCCACAGCCACAGCTATAGGGGGAGCCAAAGGACTGAGGAGCCCCACCCTCTGTGAACTGTGTCTGCTGTGGGCCCAGCTGGAGGTGGAGGATGGGTCAGGTGTACGAGGAGGAGCACTGACTGATGCTACCGTGTCCCCAGCTGTGTGTGTACTAGCCAGGCTAGCAGAAGGAACCTCCTCATCCTCCTCTTCATCATCCCAGCCCCTCTCTCCGGTTTCCATCCTGAAAGCCAGGAGGTCGTATGACCAGGCTCTGACTGCTGGCTTGTCAGCCCTGGACCAACACCTTCACAGCCCTCAGGCCTGCAGAAAAGGTTCACTTTATCAACAACTTCTCTTTGCTTCACCTGTCACATATGTGCTGCATAGGTCCTACATCAGGAATATATCAGTGGTTTTGCATGTTTTTAACCATTTATTGCAAATCTTGTTCACTCAGTGTTACTGCTGACCATTGGTCTAAACATACCATGCCATTTGTTTAGATTCATGACTACATATTTATCATGCTGTCAGTGTTTTGTGATCATTTTAGTACAACATGAAAATCAACTTGCAAACTTGAAACTACTGAACTTGAAAAGTTCATTACAGCCCAGTATTACAAAGCATGCTTCAAAGGGACCTTTAATGAACCTGTTCACCTGTGGAATGTTCCAAACAGATGTTTTTGGAGCATTCCACAACTTCCTCAGTCTGTTGTTGCTTCTGTCCCAACCTGCCTGAAACATGTTGCTGCATCAAATTCAGAATAAGCAGATATTTACAAAAATCAATGACGCTGATGAGACATTAAATATATTTTCTTTGTCGTGTTTTCAATTGATGTTATACCAAAATGTGTTAGCACGTTATCACATTGTTTCATGTATGTGTTACACAGCATCTTGGAATCAGGGTTGTCAAACTCACTGTGTGAAACTCACTTGAGTCATTTTTATGTTAGGTAACATCAGGCCAGGGGTTGCTGTGGTGCTAAAAACAGAGTTGTCTGCTTGCTGTGACTGAATCCATGTAACTGATAGTAGAAACTGAATTTTAAAATGATTATTATTGTGGATTGGTCACATCTTGACAATACCCAGTCCACTGGGTGATTTCTTGGTGATTTACAGATAGAGGTAGGAGTAAAAGCCAACAAAAACATAATTGAGACTAGTTATGTGATGCATGAGAGATCAGTAAGACTTAAGTCACCAAAGAAGACAAAAAAGATCTCCCCACATGTCCTCCCCATTTGAATGCAATGATCACATTTATTAGGCCTGACATGTCAGCATAGGAAAGCCCAGGTAACTCATTAAGAGGAATTTCATTTAGCTGCTTCGCTTTCCAAGTCCTGCTTTTATTCATGCTTGCTCACTGTCATGCTGTCGTGTCTTATTGGAACATGATGATTTTACTTCTCATCTCATCATTCCACCAGGTCAAGAGGACCTTCTAGGAGAGAAGCTGAGGCTGAGAGGCCTGACAGGCTGCTACGCTCTGTTTCAGTACCTCACTATGGGCATCCAAGCAGCTAGCGCCATCTACAGCCAGGCCAGAGAGAGGATGGAGGAGCTGCACCACACACTAATACTTGACAAGCAGCTCAACAGTAATGAGGAAGCCAACCTTGCTAACACGGATGCTAGCCAGGCTGCAGTTGTTTCCAGCCATATCAGCAGGCACGATGCTAACAGGCTAGCTTCTGAGTGTGAAGTAATAGCAGTGCAGCAGGCAGTGTTGCTTAGATATCACAACAGCATCAGTGTGTTTCCCCTGTTAACACTGAGACAGGTGCTGACCTCTGCCCTCTCCACCTGGCCCTGCAGCGCCCCCCTCTGGCACATATATGTACAGGTAAGACGTGATCACCTTGGAAGATGCCAAAACTCGTTTTTTTAATTGCCACAATCATTCGGTCATTTGGACTGAGCTTCAGTAACAGCTGCTCGCCCCTTGTCTTGAATGACAGTCATACGATCTATGTTTCAGGTGGAGGACCGTTACCACAGTGCTGGCCGGGCACGTCGCTTTTTTCACTCTGTAACCAGGGACAACAGCAGCGTGTTGCCGCGTCTCTTTGCCATTGTTGCTGAACAAAAAAGGAAGCAGCTGGTGGATGCTGCTCAGAGGTAAGCACAGAAAGGAAGATGAGCAAGTCGTTCTGCACTTATGGAATAAGCATTGCAACACCTTCAAAAGGTGCAGTCAAGATGCCATGATCGTTTTCTTTCCATTCTTTTGTGCAAAAAGCTGAGAAAACTTACTTTCACAAATACTAAATACTGTATATGTATTTTTATGGTCTTTACAGGTCTTGTTGCCACGACACCGCCTTGCCCATCCTGCCAGAGAACGGCCTCAGTAACCGTATCCGTGGACTGTTTGAAAGTGCCATAGCAACAGAGACGGGCTCTCGCTGTCCTTTACTTTGGAGGATGTACATGCACTTCCTGGTGAGACGGCACATAAGACACACACACACACACACAACTGACAGCTTTACCGCCGCTGTGAGGACAGTGTGCTGAGCTCACTTCCTGTTGACCGGTCAGCTGAGGAAAAAATACAAATTAGGGGAAGTTCAGAATCCTTCTCAGCAGTTACTCAATCAGTCAGAACAGCAGTGTGGTTACAGAGTTCACTGACAGGGTGTGTTAGTATAAAGCAAGTGCAGGCCTAATCATCTGTTATGTACCTCTGTCCTCTGATTTTCTCAACTACAGTTCATTCACACTTTCTTGGCTAGTGTGCTGCTGAGGACCCAAGGGAGTGAAATTTCGAGTGTGAAGTAGTTTGGATGAGCGGTTCTCGAGAAAGCCGAGAAACATCTTTCAGAGCATGCAGGGCTGAAGAGTCCCCACAGTTCTAAACAGAGCAGTTCCAGACCCAGAACTCCTCATCTTTCTGTGAAATCTCCAGTTTTGAGGATGGTGACTTGTGTGCAATCCTCAGAAATGGAATGGAATTCTAATTCTGTCGTTCAGTCAACGCAACGTTGGTTCATAATTGTGTAAGAGTAGCGTAGCTCCTTTAAGGAACAGGGCAGTACGTAACGTGTGTGCACAGTGAGTGTGTAGTTGAGGGAGAGAGAGCAAGTGGCAGAAACGTGACGGTGAATGTGAGCGGAGCAAAGGAAAAGGTTAGCAGAAAGCTGTCAATCTGAAAGCTGTCAAATGTTATTAAACAAAGAAGCAGGAAAAACTACTATGACTGTTCGGAACTGCTGCATGTAGAGCTGCGGGGGCTCTCTGGTTCTGCAGGTCGATGATATTGAGAAAGCTGTAAGCAGAGGCCAAGCAGTCATCCCATTCCCAACATGCATGGTTTGAATGGACACTGTACTGGTCCAATTAAAATCAGGATTTTTCTAAAATATTTCCAGAGGATTCAAATTCAAATACAAATGTCCACTTTTGAAAAGCCTGCTGTGCCTTTAAGATCCCATTTTGTTCTGCTTGTCATTCTGCTTGTTAATCTCTGATCTTACCGCCTATTTCTTCTTCTTTTCCCAAATATTGACTCAGAGATTGATGCATAAGAACTAACACATATAGTAAGACCTGCCTCTACAGTTACGCACTTTATGTAATTTGTACATTTGGATACGCAAATATTGACCATCATTATAAAGTGTTATGTCTGTGCTGTGTGTGTGTGTGTGTGTGTGTGTGTGTGTGTATTTGCAGGTGTCAGAAGGGAAAGTGGATAAAGCCACAGGAATCTTCTACAAGGCCTTACAGAATGTCCCCTGGGCTAAGGTGTGAGACACAAAAGTTATATTTCATAACTGCAGTTATACCTGTCGACTATTATTAATCAAATTAATCATCTCCCTCTCTCTTTGTGTGTGTGTGTATGAATGTATGTTTTTGCACATATGTGTGTATGGCACTTCAGGGTTTGTACATGGACGGAGTGCAGTTGTTCCCGGAGCACCTGCAGGAGTTTGTAGATCTGATGACAGAGAAAGAACTCCGGCTCAGACTGCCTTTAGAAGAACTAGATATACTACTGGAAGAGTGAACTCAGACACACAGACATCATTCAGCAACTTGAGTTTGCTTTACTTGCAACATGCCAACCCACATATTGGCACACTTGATGGCAAGAAGAGGAGACACGTGCAAACTCAGACACTCACACACATGCATAGCTGCAGTATTAAACATGAAAGTTGCAGTTATCTAAAGGTGGGCAAGGAGCCACCCTTTGTACATTCAAGTGCTTTGCTTTCACAGCGCACCACCAGGACTGTGTTTTTGTATCTGATACTGTCAATAAATGCGATTTTCAGTTATGTGTGTGTGCTGTAGCTTTGTTCATGTATATGAGCCTACACTGCATGCGTACTGAGGTTGAAGGCCTGTGTTCAAATGAAATACCCTATAATAAAATTCCATGACATTTATATTTGATCTGATTGTGAAAAGATACTCCATATTATAGTCTACTCTAAGGAACCGTAAACAAATACAGAGATAAATGAGAAACATAAGGAATAAAGAAAAAAGATTACACTGCCTTAGTATGTAATAGAGGCATGACTGTCAACATTTTGGCTGGGAATGTTCACGTGCAAATGCTCCTCGGTTTAAGAGAGTCTATGATGGTGACAGTAATGAGGTGAAATGATACTGTATTTCTGCACCTTGGTGAAACAACCTTACCCAGATACCAAGAACAGAAACACAGACTGCAGTGTTAAGTTTAGGAAGTTGTCACTTACCACATAGTGCTATTTAAGCCAGTTCTAGCTTCCAGTAATTTTTTTATATTGAATTTCAGGTTATGTGCTGTTACTGTTTTTTTTTTTTTTTAATGTATTTAAAACATTTCTAATTTTAAGAATGACATTTTAAACGTAGAAAATTGTTTTGCATATATACCCTGAGTAAGTTTTATTCATTCATTTCCTCTGTGGCTTGCAACACTTTTAGGCAACTCACCTGTGAATCACCTGAAAGTTTTCACCGACCCTCTTCCCATATTACGCATCACACAGGATATACTGTACTCAGCAGCGGTGGAGTCACTCCCTCCTTCCATTGTTGCCGCGCCGTGGTTTGACGCATTGCAGATCCGCGTTGGCCAATCAGCGGCCTCTGTACAGGGTGCAGAATATTGCGGGTCTGCTCTGTCCAATCAGCATCCGTCTCTCAAAATCACAACCGCATCTTCTCCTGTGCCGTTAGCCGCGCTGTTAAGAAGGTATCCTTCCGCGTGCATAAAACTCTGTACCACAAACTAGTCCGTCACTGTCAACATATTAGAAACCTGGCATAGATACGAGGAACTTCTCCTTCAAAGTTGCTTTTTACACCTTTTCTTTTAAAGGCAAACAACTATTATTATGAACAACTCAGTTATTTTAATTAAAGTTGTGGTTATATGTTTTTCTTACCCTTTTTTCCAAACAAAACTGTCATTGAAAAACACAGTGTGTTGTATATTACATTGTTATGTGTAATAGGTCTGAAGAATATATGTTCTTGCATGAAAATCCAGTTCTTTTTTAGGTTGTTGTACTTGTAATGTTGATGCCACACACATTTTAATTTAGGCATACATGATATCAATGCACACAGGTAAATTTAGACACCTGTTACAGGTCCAAAGTACAATAACAATGCCTGCATATGATTCTGATGCCAGATGTAATGGAGGCCAGCTGGCCAAGAGGCATCAGCAAGCTTCATGATTGGTGCCAGGTGGACAATACTGGAAGATATACAAGACAATCTCCCAAAGCCAAAATCCGACTAATAACTCAGCATGAGTCAGCGGTTTCTGTCTGTGAGATACTTGTGATCACAAAACATTATTCTGACTGTCCCAGTCCTAGAAATGTATTCATTTCATGAATAAAATATAAATTGATATTTTGAAAATGTATTCCAAGCAAAATTTTAAATGTGTTTAAAGTGTAGAATTGCATCCCATATTTGTGTGAGTTTTGATGCAATAGAAACACATCACATCTTTCTGTTTATTTAGGGAGAGCACAAAAAATTTCCCCCAAAATAAAACATTGCAGATAGATGAATTTGAAGTTGTTTGAGAACACTTGACAGTTATAATTGTTTGGCTTACTTAGTGAATGATAGTTCACTACAAGTTTGACTATCTTAGCTGTCCTCCAACATTAATTGACATCCAGTGAAACTGTCCTGTATTGCTTGCATGGTGTTAGTTTGCAGTCCAACAGACCAACTGTCAGACTGACTGTCAGGCTGCATTACCAACAGAGAAAAGTGGGAACCAGGTTCAATGCATGTCATGCAGGCCCTTCATTATCAGGGACTTTGTGCCAAAATCTTGTTTCAAGGGCTTGTCATTTTGTTTTCATAATTAATTTGTATTTAACCATAGAGCAACAAACAAACTTGAATTAAGCATTATTCCAGAACATGCAGATGCTGCTCTGCTCTGAACTAAATAAGAACTTGGCGGTGTCAGGCACATCCCACAGGCGCCTGATGGCCCCACAACAGGCTAATCCGGCCCCGCACAGCAAACACACCTTTCCACTTCAATCCTTTTATCGTACCTGTGCTTCTCATTGGAACCGGAGACTAGTTTTTAAACTCAGTAAACCAATTAAAATAAGAATAACTCCCCGTGTGTAACATGACGCGCAGAGACAGGTGCGCGCACAGCAGCAGGTTTATATGCATGTGTGCGTACGCGTGCGCGCACGTCGTATTAGACGGAGAAAGAGCGAGGCGACTAACTGACAGAGCGAGTTTCCACACACTGCGGAGGAATACAGTGAGCCTTACAGCAGTGGTTCGTCTTGCCTGCCCGCCTCCAGCGAGCCTTATTCAGTGGCAACCGTCCATTTCCTCTCTCCTTGTAGCAGTAGAAGACTAACGTTTCCAACTCAGACATGGTGAGTAATTATTTAGCGGCCGTCGTTTGCAATAGATATGACTTGAAATTGTGAGTTGACTGAATGCCAGCGAGCTGTTCTCACGTTTCTCCCGGAGACTCGTTTTGTTGTACTATCCTGAAGCCTCCATTGCAGAGAGCGCGAGAGGACTGGGATTGGATGCTCAGTTGAGTTAGCCGGCTAACTAGCTGTTAACACTGAGGCGGCTCGACACTGCAGCTTGTCGCTGCGAGCGACAAGTTTATCACGTCAACGTATCTTAAATAAGTACCCGCCAGTGGAATTATAACATAGCTAAGGTTAGTCGACATTGCCCACACTAAATTGTGCTGCATATCAGTGCCGGCAACATATTGGCAGTAGTTGTGACGGCTCAATTGTCTGCCAGTGTTAGCATCACAGCTAGTGTTACAACCCCAATGACTGATATTCCGGTATACGACAGCTGTAACATCATTAAACTCCTCATTTTCAGTTCAACAGTTGTGCAGTGTGTTTCGGGAGTGATGCTGGTAACGCAATGGCGTGTGGTGAATCTTAGCATTGAATTGTGGATGCCGGTGTTGCGCCGATGTCGGTGACCAATTTCATGTCTGATTCACAGACATTGGACAGCTACGACTGATGGGTGTTGGTGGAGTACAGACGGATCTGCATTTCTGGCCGCCAGTTTTCTTGCTACTCCAGGGTCACATATTTTCATAGTTGTTACCGTAACCCTTATCGATAGCAGCTATCAAAGTACAACGTTCCTCTGTTGTAAAGACTGCAGTGGTAACAGCTGGCAGCCTTAATTAGGTCACAGAAAATGGTGTAACACCTGTACATGGCCACTTTGCCACAGAAGAAACCACAGATCTTTTAGCTGTCTTGAAACCTGTGAATTGAACATGCTGATGACAGTCGGCTCGTTTCATCTGATCTTAGAAGTAACATCTTAATAAAGTCTGATCTGTCTTGTGTATCTGAACATCGATCAAGGAAGAAAAGCAGTTTTTCTTTCATGCAATCTGAAACAGCGAAACACATAAGTGTCTTTTGTATCTGCTGTCTATTTTTTCTTTCACCCGAGTAACTGCTTGCTTCTTTTACTTGTTAAAGATAGCATCATTTATTGTGGCTCATAACTTTTGGTGAGCTCAGTTAATTTCAGTTAGATTAGCTCTAAAACCATGTTATTTGGTAATTGACATACATGTAGTCTGATAAGTTTTCGGTGACTGGTGGGGATGATCTGTGTTGAACTATTAATTAGAAAATGTTAGAATAAAACAGGCTTGATTTGTGTAACTACCTGCTGAATTAGTTACCTACATGTACATGGTTGGTTTGTGGATGTTATAGCTACATGGCTGACATAGTGTGATACAGGAAGTAGGGAGCAGTCAGTGGGATTGAGACATCTTTCCATTTGTGGGATGTGTTTAAAGCAGACAGGCATCTTTCTGCTTTTTGAATGTGTGAGTTATTCATGATAAACCTGCTTAAAATGAGAATACACAGCAAACAAAATAGATATTGCTGTGTGCTTACAGTCAGCTTAGTTCATTATAGTGTACACAGACTCAGTGGATGTGTATTTTTTACACATCAGCATTCGCCTTAAATGTCTTAGGACTATCCATAGGTGCTGTAAAAGTAAGTCAAAGGCCTACATGCTGCACTCACACTAACAGGAATGTGGTCTCTACTGTTAGGCACTGCAGCACCTTGAGAGGAATTTGGCCTGGGTATTAGAGGGGGTTAGCAGCTTGTTAACCAACGCTAGAGCGCATACACATATGCATGGACGCACGCATCATCGCTGTCATTATCATCAGCCCAATTCTCAAAGCCTGATTATTAATGCTTGACAGTGCTAATACCTTGGAGATGAAACATTTCGGTTTTGACCATTATTTTCCCCTCTCCTCCCCCACATTCTCTCTGTCCTCAAGGTCAGAAAAATACAGAATATAATTGAGATTTGATATCAATATTTAGAGTAGTCATTTTCACAAATGCCTTTCAGGCTGTCATTTCTAAAAACCTTCCAACAGATTCTTCAGTTTCTAAATTTCATCTAATGACAGCACTCTGAAAAAGATTCAGATATCATGACGTGGGTCTTTCTGGCATTTATTTTAACAAAATACTATTACTCTAAACATTCTCACGACTTGTAGGACAGGATAGAAATAAGATTTGTCAACAGCAACATGTGGATTTTGTTAGATGTCGTTGACAGTAGTATCTTGTAGAGGACGCAAGCTATTAAAGCACACAGCATCATTTCTTCATTAATTGCATGCTATTTTGCAGCACGGTAGTCCAGTGGAGACTTAATATGATTTTTCAATATTGGTCTATGTGCACAGTAACCATGACGGTGGAACTCTGTTTTTGCTTGTTGATTGCCCGCTTGCCCGAGTCATGACTTCACGTCCAAAGTAGGTTATGCTCCGAGTTGCCCCTTTACACCCTTATGTAGGAGAGAACTCACACATAGTTGGTGCAAACACGTGCAGGTTGTTATGTATTCTTGCATATTCTTATGTGCCCTAATGGTGAGTGCATGGGTTGGCTTTCATAAGAAGGGCAGGTGTTTTTTGTTGGTTTGTTTCTTTGTTTTTCCCATTTTCAAGGTGCAGTTGTCAGTCTACAACACAGGTTTACACAAACAAAATGCAAGTCATAGTGCCTTTATGTTCAACATCTTGACTCAGTTACTTCAAACAAACCTGAACTGACTCATGGTGGACTCCTGTGAAAGTTAGTGAGCCACTCACTGAAGCTGTCGTAAGTGTGTGGATGGGGGCAGTCACAGGGGGCCATTTGGTGTGACCCATGATGCTGTCTAAGAGGTCCGATGACCAGCCAACTGATCCTCCCTAGGAGCTGCAACTGTAGCAGTGAGATGACAGGCCACAGATTAACACATGCATATACACACACAAAAACCTCTATGACCTCCCCCCAGTCTGGACACTGTTACTCTCACACACCTTAAATCAATTTTCCTGACACACTGAAGTGACCTCCTCTGGCTAGGCCTCCTGGCCTGCACACACACACACACACACACACACACACACACACACACACACTCTCGCTTTTGTTGTCAGTGTTGAGGGCTCTTCATCTGTTGAACTACTGCAGGAGGTGGACACTTCATCTGTGCATCCATCTTTACGGTACATCTGCTGGGGAGATGGACCGGCTCACACACACACTGACATGGAGGCACAGGGAGTGGGTTTCTTCAAAGTCTCACCCAGTTGGAGTCAGATGCAGCCAGGGAGGGACAGTGTCTGGTCACGTACACGCAGCACTGCAGGACACAAGGACAGAAAGGAAGATCGACAGTAAAGCAGACAGATTTAATGAGAGACAGACAGACAGATGGACGAGTAACCAGGCAAACGTCAACAGAAGGACCAGCTTTTCCATCAGCTCTTCATCCGGTTCATGGAAGAGAGAGATGTCTTTTGTCAGGTCAGTGCCAATCCACTGACCTATGCCACTCCAGAGGGATTGTGAAAACTTCTGTCATCTATCCAGCCATCCACTCGCTCTAGACGGATTGAAAGACAAGTCCTGCAATTATCCAGTCATCTGATCACCATTCGTGTGTCCATCCAACCATCTATCAATTCAGGAGGACTAAAAACCAACCTGTTTTGCTGTCTACTCAAATCAAGTCTCAAACTCAAGTGTTTTCTTCACCCATATAGTTATGTAACTAATCAGAGAGATGGCAAAATCTCCTGTCTACCGTTCCCTTTGTCCAGCTGTTTTACAAATCAGGAACAACTGATAGATGTCTGGCCATCATTTTTTTTGTCCACCTGTTCCTCCCCTTCCAACACACCACTGCTGCCCTTCTTGCCATCATTCCCTCATCATGCTGCCAAAGAACGTCGCTCTGTACCAGGCAGAGGATGAGCTGGTGAGCCTATCCACTGTCTATGACCTTTTGGATGAACAACAGCACCACTACAACGAGCTCATCCAGCAGCAGGAGAGGAGCTACAGAGCCTTCCTACAGATGCTGATGGACTCATCGTCCAGCCGCATGGACGGCCTTGTCAGAGAGATGCAGGACCTGAGAAACTGCCTCCAGAGAACAAAGGCCGAAGTGGCGGAGCTTAAAAAACAGGCTGTCCAGAACAGCAAGCGAGCCGAGTGTCTGGCTGAAGGCTTGGTAATGGTGCGAGGGGCACTGGATGGCCTCAGCATTAAATCAGGAGTAACTGGAGGTGCAGGAGGACGAGGTGTGGATCTGAAGCAGCGCAGAGGAGGTGGTGGGTTAAGGCTGGATGGAGGAGGAAGAGGACGTGGAAGCAGAGGCGGAGAGGCGAAAAAACCAGAACCGAAAGCAGTAAAGCTAGTGGCTGACCTCACAGATATCCACTTTGATGACATAAAGGTTGTACACAGATGCACACACAGTGAAATCAATGGGTTGGCTGAAGCTTTTAGCATCACTAGGTGGTATGTCAGTGTAAATGTGTGGCTTGTAGATAGCCAAACATTCCGACTCATGGTTTTGAGATGAGTGTGTGGTTGTGGTTCATACTGGAAATGATTTTGCTGTGACTAGATGTTGGTATAAATGTGCTCTCTTTGAGTATAGCTTTAAGTGTAGTTCATACCAGTTATTGATCCCAAGTGCTTCTTGGTGTCTGGTCGTTGTGGTCACATCACTTTACCTGTGACACCAGCTTGTTTTAATGGAGTGTCCTTGCAGCCTTCTTCCATTTAGTGTATGATCTCTTGGTCTCCTCTGACTTGTGATTGTTGCATAAGTGTGACTAAGTGTGGCTGCTGCTGATTGGGTGTTGGCTTGCAAGTAGGGTTTAAACATCTTGGATGTAAAAGGTAAATTGTGTCAGTCTAGGACCTGGGTTCACATTCATATTTGTCACTGTTTACATCCCAACCTTTACTTGAAGAGTTCAGTTATTTTGGCATTTTGAAGGTGTATTATTTTTTTCTCTTCTCACTAATTTTTCTCCTCCTCCTGTTTTTAGGCTGACCAACTAACAGAAGAGCAGATTGCAGGTAAGGTGACAATATAAAAATGCAACAAACACACACACTCTGCATAGGCCCATGCATTAGCACCTACAATATCAATTTTGTTACATCTGCTGTCACTAATATTTTCTCTGTCATCCGTTCCTCCACTCCTCTGTGTCTGTCCAGAGTTCAAGGAGGCCTTCTCCCTGTTTGATAAGGACGGAGATGGGACCATCACCACTAAGGAGCTGGGCACTGTCATGAGGTCACTTGGTCAAAACCCAACTGAGGCCGAACTCCAGGACATGATCAACGAGGTGGATGCAGATGGTATGCCGGCTCTGCCTCAACCTGGGGAAGGATTTAGTGAAACCACTCTTTGTAGACCCTTTGACAGGTTGTATTTATAACTTCTGACCTTTTCCCCTTCAGGCAACGGGACCATTGACTTCCCTGAGTTCCTGACAATGATGGCGAGGAAGATGAAGGACACCGACAGTGAGGAGGAGATCAGGGAGGCCTTCAGGGTGTTTGATAAGGTAAGCCTTTATGTCTCATCAGTAGTTTAGCAGTAATACATAAAAGTCAGTCTGAATTCGGGGGGGTTCCCTAAGCTAAAGTGGACAACTAACTTGCCTCTGCTTTGCATGACATTGATATCTGATAAAGACATTGCAGACTGTGTGTGACTGACTTTAATGCTGTGTGTGTGTTGGCTAGGATGGCAATGGTTACATTAGCGCTGCAGAGCTGCGTCACGTGATGACTAACCTGGGAGAGAAGCTGACAGATGAGGAAGTAGACGAGATGATCAGAGAAGCAGACATCGATGGAGACGGACAGGTCAACTATGAAGGTATTGGAGAGCAAAGTCTGGAGACTTGAGAAAGTTTTACCACATCAGAATAATTTGTATTACATAGCTATGCACACCATTTTCTTTCCTTTGTCTTGGTGTTATGATTAGTTATGTTTCTGGAACAGGGCTAAGTTATGTAAGCTGACACTGATGATAGACAGGCTCTGTGTCATTTTGTGTGTTTGAGGGCGTGTCTAATGGCTGGGTTATTTTGGTCTGTTTAGTCTGTTTTTATTTATGAATGTGTTACAGTACATGAGTTAAACACTGCTCCTGATGGGTTTTTATTGTTTCTCTTTTCCCCGCAGAATTTGTTCAGATGATGACCGCCAAATGAATCGGGCTCACATTAAGACAAAGAATCAGTCAAATGTTTCACTTACCTCTTATTGCAAAAATCTACATTTATTCATACTGTTCTGTATAGACAACTTAAACTGAATGTTGGAAAACTGAAAATCTGTCCATATAAACAAGCTCAAAAAAAAGGTAAAAGACAAAAAGAAAAACCTAAATGAATCTGCATGTACTGGCTTGTATACCCCGCCCCCCAGCGCTAAGCTGCCCAATCAAGATCTCAACTCGTTAGCCAAGCAGCCTCTCTGCAGCTGGCTGGTTTGGCCACTGCTCCTCTGCTTCCTGGTTCCATCTGCCTGATGTCATGATGATTATATGGGCTGGCCAATCGCCTTTCTTCTCTGACTTCCTGTTTCCCTTTTTTTTTTTCTGTTCTTCATGCATGCAGCTTTAGATGGGTTACTGCTGAGAGCCCAATGGCAGAGGCTGTTGTTGGGCCTCCGGTTGGCCTGGGACCCACATAGAGGAGGGAGGGGTTAGATGACAGATGGATAGGAGTGAGTGAACCAGCGGAACCTTTGCAGTTTGCTTACCTAAATGAAGTCAGTGACGACAGAGATATTTTTCAGAAAAATATTAAAATGGAATAAATAAGAACTCATTTTAGATTCTGTGTTTCTGGCATGTCAGGATACTCGCTTTATCCTTTGTGTGTTTACCTTTTTTGAGGGTGGAGCCTGGGTGGGGCATAGATCTGAGCCCCTTGGGCATTGGGTGTGTCCTAGACTATTTGGAGGGGTGGGGTGGGCGTTAAAGGTGATGATGTACAAGAGCAACTTTTGAGGCAATATAACACGAGCATCAGGTTTTGCAAAGTTGGAGATGTGCAATGAATCTGTGGTTGTTCCTCACCGCGAGCATACCTTGGACGTATGTTGCCTCAAAGGTCGCTTGTCTATCATGACTCCACGGGGATGTTAATTTCAGTTTAGTGGGGACGGGGTCGGTGCTTTGCGGCATTTCTATCTTGTGTTTGTGTGTGAGTTTGCGTGTGTAAGTGTGTGCGTGTGGGTGCGGCGAGGCCCGGCCCAGTCCAACTGTTCTGTTCAGTTCAGTTGATCTGCATTCCAAGTTGTACATGCTGGTCTTTACATTTTGTTTTTCCAATAAAATACCATGAACTAACATCTCGCATCTGGTCTTTGTGTGTTTGTTTCTTAAAAATAAGCCGACTTGTGTTTTCTTTCAGCGAAGGCCGATTCTGTGGAGGAAGCGCAGCTTAAAATGACTCATCTGTGCTACTTATTGCATGCAGTGTCTTTCTTAGTGTCTAAGTGTAAGCACAGCCACTGGAATCCACTTAATAAATACTAAACAAGTGCAGTGTCCTATCAATATTCTGTTCATATGAGGGAAAAGTTGTGTCAAAGGAGGATGTTTAAAACGTGGTTGTGTTCAAAAGTCTATACTGTCCAGTTGACCAACATGTCAGTGTCCTGAACACTAATGATAGTTGTGGACGCCATCATATCATCACTAATCTAATGGTACAATTAGTGAGTATGTCAGGGTGCCACAAGGACTTCTCCAGATCGTCCAGAATGTCTGTCTGCAGATGAGGAGGTGTTGCTAGGCAACAGAGCCAGGCATGGGGTGGGTGGAAGTGAAACAGGGAGCAGAAAACTGTGGGAGTTTGAGGAGAGAGCAAGAGAGGAGACAAGTGGGGGGGGGGAGCGGTTGAAAGACAAGAATAGAAAGCCAGGACTTAAGAGAGGAAGAGAGTGAGGGATGAAAGGAGAAAATGAAAACACGTTCGCAGTTAGAATTTAAACCTCCTCAAATACCTCCCTCCTGCCTCTGATTGAAAAGCTGATCTTGCGCCTGTTTTAGCAGCTGACACAGGTGGAGGCTGTACGCCGAACACACACTAAAGGCTTCACTGTGTTTAATCACTGAACGTCAATAAGCAGCGTAACTCCATGTGTGCGCTGTGGAGCTGCGGGTGATGATTCTGACTGTGGCATCGATGAGAAGCCTGACAGAGATGGAGAAGTGAAGGAGGTGTTAGATTTATCCATGTAACACACACACACACACACACACACACACACACACAGTAGCTGTAGTTATGTAACTGTCTGAACAGTATTAATAAAGCTTGCTGCTCATTGCTTGCTATTAGTGAGCTGCCACTCCAACATTATTAACAGGGTTTCCAATCCAGGGGACTCTTTTCATCTCACACACATTTACACTCCTTCACAAACACACAGGTGTATGCAGACACACAACCCCCCCACTCCTGGCTCCAGCTTTCAGCCACATAAATATTTCAGTTTTTCATTTGACAGCCTGAAGAACAGAGAGGGCCAGAGGTGTGTGAGTGTGTGTGTTAAGGCTGGACATGGACATGGCAGCGTACAGGGCAGATATGCATTAAACTAATGTATTAAAGTATGACATCACAATATGATGTCATACTTTAATACTCCATCACAAATCAAGGTCAGCATTTCTCTTCTGCTCATTGTGGACAATGGTTCCTCCCAGACTGTTCAGATTGTGTTAACGTGTATTTTGACTACATCATTACTGCTGGGGAGGTTCAAATACTGCAGGGTACCATATGTATCATCATATGTATTCAGAAGACTGAAGCATTAAATGTCCCTCAATGGAAAATGAATGAATTCTCCCATCTCTGAAGCAGTTTAAAAAGCCATTGGATTATCTGAAAATGCATCAGCCATCATCCTGAAACGATGTTTTGGAGGAGCTGCTGTGCTCCTCTGCAGGTTGAAAATAAACCCTTAGATAAGGTCAGAAATGATGAAAAGATAAGATACAAGATTTACACCAGATGGAGACATTTTATGGAGTTAACTTAATTCAAATGACAGGGAAAAGTGTAATATTTCCCCTCCAAATGTAAATGCAAAAGATTAGAAAAAAATGGTACATTTCTGTGTTTCTGTGTTTTACAGTGAAATGCTATTAAATGTAGAATCAATATGCGATCGAAAGACCAATACCAGCCACACATACAGCACGTCTCAGCTGAGGCCATGACCTTTAAGGGGGACAGACTGTTAGTGATACCCGAGAATCTAGCAGGGAACTCAGTAGCAGGGGAGCTGTGGTGTGTGTGTGTGTGTGTGTGTGTGAGACATGAGGCTTCCTGACACTCCAGGACAAAGCCTGTCAGCTCTGTAATCCTCTAATAAAAAAAACACACAAAGGAGGACACGTCCATCCACTGACAGACACACACCTGAGACAGTAAAACACACTGCTGGCCCAGAGGTCACAGCCAGAGGGAGAGCCACACACAGACACACACGTTTCTGCTGACTGAAATATCGAGCCTGAAGGTTAATACGAGAACATGAGGGAAGAGCATGAACACACACTGTATCAAACACAATAAACAGACAAGAGGTCCAACCTGTTTTTAACTGCTTTAATTAGCTTTTGTCATCATAATCATCCTAAATTTCAGTCATTCACTTACAGCACAAAGGACTCAATGACTCACTGACTGAATGAGCTCATCCTCTTCTTCCTCCAGCAGCCTCTCAGTAACACTCTCCAGAAAATAGAATTATAATTTACTTTCTAAAATAAGAACAATAATAATACACTCGGAACGATCAAATATACAACAATAATCCTTTGTGTTTAGAATCAAAAAATCAAATGAAAAAAATAACTATATTCATCTAGTTGTATTTGACATGACTGTGACGAGACACAGAGACGACACAATCACCGGCTGCATTTACACACAGCAGAATATCAGATTTTTCAGACTGTGTGTGTAACAGATTCCTCCCCTTCAATGTGTTCAAATCTAAATGTCAGGTAGCACTCTTGTGTGTTCAGCGATTATGACTGTACCTCCTCAAAAAAAATAAATAAAATAATATGGAAATGGGACAGCAGGAGTTTGACATTTTGGGACATTCTAGATGAGAGGACTGACACCATGCTCAGAACTGTACAGCAAGTCTGAAGCTTGACTTAACAGCTGGTTAGCTTAGCTTAGCAGAATGACTGGAAACAGGGAAACAAGTTATAGCTCTATATTCTGTTTTTACACTTATATTTGTTTTACCCGCACAGACATGCAACATGTGGATTGTGTCACCTTCACACAGCTGTTTCCCGACGTTTCCTGTCTTCTGCTAAGGTAAGCCAACAGGCTGCAGGAAGTAGCTTCACCTTTCCCGTACACACATCAGTGGAACCAATCATCTCATGCAACTCTCAGCAAGAAAGCAACGAGGTGGATTTCACAAAATGCTCAACTATTCCTTTACCTTCCAAGCTTTCCTTGGCAAAAATGAATAACAATGCACATATAAGGAACATTTGTACAATCATAAAAAGTCACTGAAACGTGGTTGAACTGAGGAGCATATAAAGGCTGCACACATGAGATAAAACACACTTTCATTTCAAAATGTAGAAAAAAAGAAGCATCAGTCGTCCCTCGGACATCAGCACTTTCAAATCTGATCTCCTGCGTGTGTAAACGCAGCCTGTGTTTTGGCATTTAGACTTTACTGATAGATTTCTCAGTGATCTGTTGATCATGTCTGTTAATGCTTCTTAAGGGTCTGACCATCCTGAGCCAGCCATACAGCAAGTGTGCATGTGTGTGTGTGTGTGCGTGTGTTTGAGTGCTTGAGGTCATCAGTAACATTTGGCTTATAAAGGAGACATTAATAAAACGTTTACCTGCCCAGAATAGATTTTTTGTGTCAAATTTACTGCGTTTTTTACCCTCAGTGTGTGAAAGGAAATATAAACTCTGCGTGGGATTTTTTTGGACTAAACGTAAACAAAATGTAAACTCTTAGGCTTCTGAATGCTAGCAACGACAGAGTAGGAACTCCAACTGAGTCTTATTTACATCTTTGAACGGGACAAAACAACAAACGCACACAGCATACTACAAATCACACACAACCAGACACCAATATGCACAGCCGACACGTTGGCACACATACACAGACGTGAGGTGCACATGCACAGACACAGACAGGCACGTGAAAAGTGCAGATCGACACACACTGGCACATGCCCTCACACACACAGTCAGGGTCACAGCCACAGCAAGGCATTGTGGGAAGGTCGGGTGAGCAGGGGGAAGCGTGTATGTATGTGCATGTGTACTATTTGTATCTGAGGGTATGGCAGTAAAACCTTGTGAAAGTGGCATGCAGGCATGCTATGTGTGTATGGGGTGTGTGCAGCTTGCAGGTCCATCATTTGTGCCACTGTGCTACAGTACTGGGGCTATAACTGTGTGTGTGTGGGGTGTTTCATAGCGCTCTGGGTATGATGGTGAAGGGCAGAATGGGGCTGCTGGCCTCCAGCTCCAAGGCGGTGAGGAAACACTCGGTGGCAGCGGCAGCGTTTCCCTGAGCCTGCAAGACTTCACCCAGGCTATTCCACACATCATGAGCCGTACTGAGGAGAGGAGAGGAGAGGAGAGGAGAGGAGAGGAGAGG
>JBBMOE010000044.1:990791-1053636 GCA_037975065.1 Chaetodon trifasciatus | reverse complement strand
CACACACACACACACACACACACACACACACACACACACACACACACACACACACACACACACACACACACCTACCTGTTGACCTGCACAGCATCCCTCAGGACCTTTTCAGACAGACTGTAGCGCTGCAGCTGGTGCAGAATCAGACCCTGTGGAGAAAACAAAGGGAAAATGGTGGCAGAGGAAGATGAAGACAGAGAGGAAGAACATTACTGGGCTTATAGTCAGTCACTGTGTCTTGATGAAAGTGGATTGCTGTGCATTTGAATTCAGTTTAAGGCAGTCGTTCTGGTGGTGAAGATTCACTTTTTGTACTTTGCACTGATGCAAACTGGCTCTCAGAGACGTTCATGGTCCACTTTAGGGTCCACACTAACAGGTTTGGGATGGACCTACACATACAGAGACCAAAGAAGGGAGACGCTGTTCCCTCTCTTTGCGTCTAATGAGGCTGTCTCAGAGGACCACAGCTAATTACATCCAACGCACAAACCCTCGGGCTGTACGGACACTGCAGAGGACAAGATTTGTTATGTCCTCAAGAGACCAAACACAAGGACAGAGCAGAAGGAGAACACCCGAGTCTGAGAGTGTGTATGCATGTGTGTCTTTACCAGTCTCTGCATGGTCTTGACATGCGTCGGGTTGATGGACAGGGCCTCTTCATACCAGCGTTTGGCCTCGTCCATGTTGCCTCTCAGCTCAGCGATCTGCCCCCTCATATACAGCACATTATGGGATGTGGGGAAGAGGTTGGCGGCCTCCTGTGTGCAGGCTGAGGCCTCAGCAGGCTTGGACATCCCGGTGTAGACCTCAGCTGACAGGGACAGACAGGCAGACAGGGAGGACGGGTGTTTGACTGTGTGTGCAGCAGGTTTCCTTCTGTTTTATTAGAATGTGTTCAGCATCTTTGTCCAATCGGCTAGTTTGGTGTTATTACTGTAAACAACAGGGTCGACAGCCAATATAAGCTCCAGCCTCCATCTCAAAATTAACAGAGGTCTAGACATCTGCAGCCCTCGTTTTAAAGTGAAACATTTTAAGAGCCACAAACAGAAAGCTTAATCTATTTAGTCAGAAACATTTCAAACTGCAAAAAGGAAAAAGCAGAAAAGGCAATTTTTCTCCCTCAAATTGCAACAGTGAGAAAAACATTTTCAGCTATCAAGGTCACCTAATGCATTCCGTGAATCGCTGCGACGAGGACAGAAAGATACAAACGAGGAGCGAGGCAGACGGAGGAAATGAGTTTGAGCGGTCCGCCTGTCTGTCCTGTGATTGGATGATTATATTAGCTGTGTCGCCAAGCTGGAAATGACCACCTCTGACAGGAAGCAGCTGGAGAGATAAACAGGAGCACAAATAAGCTCTGCCCATGGGTGTGTGCGTGCGTGCCGCCTCCATCTGTTTACGTTTGCTCTCCAGTCTGCTTATGATTGTGTCTACAAGTTGTGTCTGCTGGAGATGCAGAAACGAGGATCAGGGCTCCAGCGCTCTCCACAGCAAATCTAATCTGCTGTGATTGCAAAGATCATCAAACTGCTGTTACGTACGGCCCCACGAGCTAATGCCAGTACACTCGCTGCAACTTCCAGTCTGCTTGTTTGCTGGAGTCTGTGTTAGGAGCGTGCGCTAATGGGGGAAAAGGTAAAGCTGAAGGGGGTGACGCATTTCAGCATTTGATGGCGGATAAATGTTGATAATTGAGTGATGGATCCTGACTCACACTGTGACATTCTGGCTGCAAACTGTGTGACCTCTGTGAGGACACAGTACTACCAACTGAATGTTTCATATTATTGTGTAATGCAACGGTGTACATACACTCTCAGAGTAAAAAAACACTGTGTTCCTTTTGAATGTACTGGAAATATAACTAACTTGAACTCTCTGGGCAGAGCTACAGTAGGTGATAAAAATCACTTGAACTGCATCCAGAACTGGAGAAAAAGTGTTGTTAGAGTTCCCCTTGAAACAGCATCTGTGCTGGGACCTGTTCCATGCACTCCCCTAAACCAGTGGCCCCCAGCCATTTTACCGTCTGACCCCTTCCTGACTCATCACAATATCACAAACCCACTGTTTTGCACTGCTTCATTATTTATGTTGAACATTAAAATCCATTACATCCCTGCAAACATCATGTGCAGTATTGCATTTTTTTTAACGGTGCTTGTATGTTATTTCTACTCTGTTATATATTTTCTCCTGTGCAGTAGTACAAAACTTTCATATCTTAACATCAGAAAACTTCCATTAAGAAACTGAGCCATCCTTCTGAAGGCAACTTTTCTCTATACTCACTGTATATAATGTCCATATATATACAATTGACTCTATATTGTATTCTTTTTGTTTTGTTTATTTTGTTCTTTTTCAGCATCTCCTTCTTTATTCTTGCTATTTTAGCTGTCTGCAACAATGTTATATCTTATCTTATCTTATCTTATCTAAACAAAGCTATATCTGCCTGTGCCCATTAGAAGACATGAGGCATCAGCAGTGATTTTTCCAATTTGAATTTGTCTTACTGTATTTGAAGGATTTTTGA
Organism: Chaetodon trifasciatus; assembly: GCA_037975065.1. NCBI lineage: Eukaryota > Metazoa > Chordata > Actinopteri > Chaetodontiformes > Chaetodontidae > Chaetodon > Chaetodon trifasciatus. The sequence continues at coordinate 1,051,085 of JBBMOE010000044.1, read as the reverse complement.
GGCCTGAAGAGGTAAAACTATCCTGTATTTCATAAAAAATGAAAAATAAAAATACAGATTTAAGTCACAGTGATAGAACGGTCAAGTCATTCTAATATCCGCTGAGTGTATGACTTGCTAACATCAAGGCATATGAACTACAGTAACTTCCTACCAGCTAACAGAGTCTTTAGAGGACCTGCAGAGTGTTTACAAGTCTGTTGACTGATGTGTCCACACACACGACCAGAGGCACCATGGGAAAGTATTTTGTACATGTTCATTTTAATAATCTACTGAGTGCATACCTGCATGCAGCCAGATCTGAGCCAGGGTCATCCAGGGGTGCAGGGGTCCCTGTTTGGGGGCGCTGCTCTGCAGGGAGGAGGCCACCTCAGACAGAGCCTGCTCTACGCGACTGGCTGCTATAGACGTCGCGTGAACCGAACCTGGAGGGAGAGAGTGAAACCGTCAGACCTGTCTCCTCCAGCCGCCGGCTTAGCACTACAGCAGCATTAGGCAGCCATGTGCCACAATGCAGGATTTTAACTCAACCAAACACAACAGCAGGCTTCACTGATTCCCACGACTTCAGCGAGAAAAGAATGAAATCTGGAGTTGTTTGGTTGCAGTAAAAAGCGCTAGATTGTGGGCCTACAGTGACACACAGTTTCCTGTTCCTGCACTAAAGCCTTTAATCAGTCCACACCATTAGACACGCTGCAACACACAGTGTTATGACCCTGGATTAACCAGGTCAAAATGAATTAGTTTCTGAGCCACCATGCATGAACACTGCACCAATCTGCACTCTGCTGATTAGTATTTGAAAGAAGTGTGTCTCTGATTTTGTCTCCGCGTTTAATGACATCAGATTATTACAGGGACGCAAAATGGCCACCACGTGGGACTGCAGGTGCCCACTGCAGCTCTGTGAAAGCAAAACATAACCTGATGTCTACTTTCTCCACTCACATGTTTTCCACCTATTATCATATCCTGCCAGTGTTACATAAAACATACGTGTGAAATGCAACTCATCCTCCATCGTCTCCTTGTCTGGTGTGTGTGTCACGCATGTTCTTTGAGTTATATTCTGCTTGTCTGATCTTTTGAACATCAGTTACAGCTGATCTCAATGCTTTGGACTAAAATGCCCAGATGTAATGGTTCAGCTGATACACACTGACTCAGCAACGCTGACCTAATCCAGTATGATCTGCTCTATGTGTGCGATTTAGATTTTCAAAATAAAGGCTGATGTAAAGATGCCCACGTTGGGCTTGTTTTCTTTTATTGAACTGTCAGAGCAATTGCAGCCTTAAGGGATTGGATCATATAAATATGTGCCTTTTGTACTCTAAACATGGGTAAAATTTTTAAAAATGAGTGATGGTTGCAGCTCACTGGAGTACAAGCTTTACTTCAGTGAAAAATCTCCAATCTCCTTATTATTCTGGCCTCCCGTTATTCTGGCTTTCTATCTATCATTCTATCCATGTATCCCCCCTTTCCCCTTCCTGAATGCACTGGTCTTTCCATCCACCGTGATGCCTACATTTCACACAGACAGTGAGGCACAGGGCCTTGACAGTGAAAGCGTCAGTCACTGTAGATTTTTACATGGATTGCTTTCACTTTAACCATTTTGTGCCCTTAATAATCAATTCAGTCTATCAACTGGATATTTGTATAAAAGGCTTGAGCCATGAGGAAAATCTTCTTTACTAACAGGTTACTGTGGAAGCTTCCTGCAGGGGCTTGTGCCTAAAATGTGCACAGTTCACACAGCAACACATGCACTAAAGCTGCTCACTGAATTAAAGGAATACACTGACTTCCAGGGAAAGATACCTCTAATGACCGCAGCGGAGGCCGGTGAGTGTGCGTCTCTCCTCTGTGCTTCCAGCGCAAAGCACGGTTTAACAAAAGCAAGATGATGAACGGCTCATTTTATATCCACAGAGGATGCACAGTGTCATAACAGATGCACAGAGGTGAAAGTATGTTTTTAGAGATTCTCAGTCTCATCACCAGTGTTTCCTCTGGACCACATTCTCATCTTATTTATTCCTTCATAAAACCTTTCCACAGCAGCTTCCCATTATGGCGAAATAATGATGACGCTTTGGCAAAAATGACTGTCTCACGCCAGCCGTACTGTTAATGTTAGTATTTGTCAATATCGCAGCCATATTTCACAGATGATTAGCTCTGCAAGCAGGAAGCTGCTCCTTCTTCCTGTCCTCTCTGGCGTCGCTCTGTATCATTAGCTCTCTCTCTTTTGCTTAAATGAAAAGGATAAACATGTCGGAAATGGCTCATTCATCTGCCTTTTACAACTCAATGTGCCAGAAAAGCCTCTTTATGCAGGCTATTGTGTAAGTTATTCCAAAGATTTCCATCAATATCCAAAGGTGTTTGAACTGTTTTTGGAGGGATATTCCTTCAAGTCACTGTATTCCTTTAATTGTATTGTATTGTATTCCATATATTGTATCACCAACAGGTTAAAAATGAAGTGCAATTCTCCTTGTAACTGGCTGCAGACATCACGTTGAAGCAGAGGATATATGTACGTATTTGCTTCATACACATATCGTACATATATTGGAACCTCGTCGGGGAAAAGGAAGGTCGACCGGGACCGAAGGATGGACAGAACAATGGATGAAAAAAAAGGAAGGTCAGATGGAGGTTAGATGGCTACTTACAAACAGAAAACATGGAGGAAAAACCAAGAGTGTTAGCGTCCTGAAGGCCGCCTTGAAAAACGGAGGGATGGGGGAAAAAAACAGAAAAGTCGACTGTTAATGATTGAAAGCGAGGAAGAGACAGAGAAGAAATATCCAAGTAATCACGACAGAAAAAGAACGCCGATCCCAAAAGGAAGAGTGTGGAGCGCAGTGAGGTTTTCATTCTTCTCAGCAGTCTTTCACACCACCTCGCACGAGGCGTGCTGCTCCCACTCGTGCCTTCTCTACGCTGTAATCTGCAGTAGTAACGGCCATAAAGTTTAATTAACTAAAAGCACCAACGAGGCTCATCTTTCTCTGCTTTGTGACTCGTGAGAACTTTGCGGGGAATTAATTTTCTTAGATCCAAAATTCTCAAAATGAGACACAGTGCAAAACAACATTACATCTCTTTAGCATTTCTGCACAGTGCTCACTCATCAAAGCAGCATACAAACACAGCAACAAAAGAATCGAGTTGAATTTAGAGTAATTGCGATCACAGTGATGGACTAATTGTCACAGTTTTAAATAATGTCACTGCTCTCAGGCTGGCTGAGAAAAATCTGTTCTGCAGAAAAAAAAGATTGTGTTTTTTTAATGCAGCTAAATAATTTATCCAACCATTATTTTCCAGTACAAACATCATTAGTAGAAGAGATGGCAACAAGGAAAGACAACATAAGGCTGGAACTGGGAAAGGAGACAAATTCATGTTGGCTCAAGTGAAAAATCTTCACAGAAACAGAGCAAGAGGAAGGAGGAGGATGCAAAACAGGAACAAAAACAAGAGACAAATGGCCAGGGACAAATGTGAAGAGACGGTAAGGCTGTGATATGTGAAAGCAAGTTTCTGTCACATCAAGAAAGAACCCAGCTGATCTCTAATGCCTAGCTGCATCCACTGTGAGTGTGTGGACTCTAAACGTGTGTGTCGACTGAGTACGTTCACCTGAGACCTGGAGCAGGTCGCAAAAATGCAAAGCAACTGCAGCAGGTCCACATCCAAAGTGTCCGTTTTACATGTCAACATGCACAGATTAACAGCAGCTCTGGGATCTGTCAGCGACTATGAAACACACCCATTCCTCCTGAAGGGTTAGTCGGCTTAGTTTTTAACTCCTTGTCCATGCTTGTGAGCTTTGAATGACCAAATTCAAGATTCACCTTGTCAACGATCTCAGGGATCAGCCACAGAAGCAGCACGGCACGTTGTTAGCTTATTGGTGGTCTTACTTGTTGAGTCAGTGATGAGAAAATTCCCAAAATGGTCTGCATGTCACTCACAGACTGTTGACTCCAGTGCTCCAAGCTAACACTGCAGCGATGTCCTGTGATGGCGGGCCACTAGTGTTGTCCGAGTAAGACAATGAGAACCAGAAAGCTACTTGAAATGAAGGCAGGCAGCTTTAATGTCGTACTATCATATATGGCTGGGTCTGTCGGTCAACGCCACATGAACCAGCCTGCTGCTGTATGGACTGTATGTGCTGCTGCATCAAGTCCACAGCTGTATACAGTCCCTAACTATTAAATTCTGACCTGGAGCTAACCAGGCCTCTTAGGTAAGCAAGTAAAAAGACTTGTGACATTAATGGCGACACTTTACCGTGCGGGTTACCGGCCTCTTGTTTCTCTGCTGTAAACCAGCAGTAGAGGCCAGTCGCACCAGGCTGGGTGTGGTGATCCTGATGTGGGTGTTTCATCAATACTCTGCCTCCTCTGTTCAGCTCTGGCAGCTGCAGACTGCAGCAGCGCCTCTGACTGGAAGACAAATCTCTGCCCTGTTATCTGCAGAAACTCTGGACTGACAATATAATATTATACTGATGATATCACATGAGAGAAACATTGTAAATTCACTGCTAAGAAGGAACAAAACCCCTCACACTAAGATAATGCTGGGTATGCCATAAGAGGTGTACAGAAAAACCAGAAGTTACTACATGAATATATGAGTACTACGTGTTTAAATACACTTACTTTATTTCTAAATAATAATCTTAAAACATAAACCGAGAACCAGTGCTCTGATTCTGTCTGGAGGTCTGTGCTGCTGTTACAGGACTTGGTTTGGGAACTCAGATGCAGCACAGCCACACAGGAGGCGCCCAGCAGATGAGCCTTTCCTGGTGTAGTAGGAGTTAATAAAACAGCCTACATCAGTTACATCAGTGAGCTCATTTTTCACTTCCTGAATTTTGACCGCATACTGACTAACTGCAGTCTTCTACTTGGGCTATTGATAGTGGACTAACATTGATCCCCATACTGTTGAACACTGAGCACTGGAGCAAAGGAGCAACTTGGGAATCGTCTCATTACTAAACACACAAGATAATCAATAAGCCAATATCCCAAAAACTCTCTTTTAGGTCACTCCACAACATGCTACAGGCCGACGAGGACGGGAAGGTGGATTACAATTGGAGGAGAGCCGGCGGAGAGTGACATGGTTGCAAAAGGAGTGAGTCCTGGGCTTGGTAGGCGCAGGAGGAGGAGGAGGGGGGGGAGGAGGAGGAGGAGGAGAGGGGAGGAAGGATGGATTTTTGGGTGGAGGGAGAGGAGGAGGCTGGAGGATGAAGACAGGAGAAGAAGGGGAGGACAGTGGGGAGGACAGGGGGGAGGATAGTAGGGAGGAAAGTGGGGAGGAGAGGGTGGAGATGGTGGATGGGGAGTTGGGGGAGACCAGTTCAGAACCAGAGTGAGAAGAGGAAGAACCTGAGACTAGAACAAAGGAAACAAAACAGAAATGAGTGAAATTAATCGAGGAATAAAGAAAGGAAAGAAACATCGGTCACTGGCTCTAAACCTGCATCCACGTCTTCCAAACTGGAAACAAGATTTCTAACGTTCTTCCTTAATGGAAAGTTTATCATTTCTATGACATCTAATGTCATAGTAACACAGAGATACAGCAGCAACTTCTCAAACAGAACAAATGAAGAGGAACTCAATAGAAAATAGAAAATCAACAAAACAAAGGGGGGGTGGGGGGGGGCTCTACATTTTCCTTTAGTATCTACAGATATCGATCAAGAAAGAGGAAGCCACATGACGTCCTTGTCATAATGAGTTCATCATTGACAACAGCCCTTTTTTTCCAGAAAAAGGCAATAAGGTCACTATTAGGTAAAAGGCATGAATCGTTTCTGTGAGTCTTAGTTTCACTGGGAGCTCCTGGGGTTCTTGGGTAGGAGCGAAAAAGCCTGTGTGTGTGTGTGTGTGCGTGTGTGTGCATACCGGTCTCAGGGTCACTGAAGTCAGGCAGCGTCATGGCGTTGAGCTGTCGTCTGTCTGCTATGGCTCGGTCCAACAGGCTGCTGCCACGCCCGGAATCACTGCCACAAACACACGTGTTTACTCACAAGCTCAGAAACACACACACACACACACACACACACACACACACACACACACACACACACACACACACACACACACACACAGACAAAATGAAGCTAAGCTACATCGTTTCTGCAGGCTAAGTAAACGTAGCCTCGTTCTAACAAGAGTGTTTGCTATCATTAAATTAAAACAGACTGCGCCACACAGACTGATTCTGACGTTACTCCATATTTACAGCCAGTAACTGCCAGGTCTGAGTGCTGCATAGCTAAATGAATCAACTGACAACGCAAACATTACACTAATATAATTATGACGTACACTACAACGATTTTACTGATGTAGTTTTACACACAACTGGGTTACACAGTTTACTGGTGTAACCCCAGTTAATCACTTGTTTGAATGAATGAAACCTGTGTGTGTGTGTGTGTGTGTGCGTTTGTGTGTACCTGGGGTTAGTCAGGTTGTAAAAGCTCTTCCAGATCTGCAGCATGTGCTTGCAGGTGAGCAGAGCTTCCTCCGGTCCCCTGCACATGGACTCCAGCTTCACCTTGGTATAAAGCAGACTGCAACACACAGCGCACACAAACACGATATCAGCTTTTGCCATCAAACAGAAGATTCAGAGTCCCACAGGCTCGACTGAACAGACTGAGGAGCGCTGTCAGACTGTTAAATCAGGCCTCACCGCTCTGAATGTTTAAGGGAGTGATCATTAAATACACTGAAGCCACTCATTCATCATGTCTGATACTGATATCAGTCATATTATGACGTATTAGTCGTTTATGTGACACAATGACACTTGTGTGTTTGCTTTAAATAAAATGCTTGCGTGCGTGAGTCTTACTTGAAGTTCTCGGGGTACTCGGACAGAGCCATCTCTATGATGTTGAGAGCGTCGTGGTAGTGTTTCTGAGCAGAGAGCAGCAGGGCCAGCAGGTGAAGGGAGTGGACGTCATCCCCTTGAAGCTGCAACGCCTGTCGGACATAGCCTAGTGCCTCGGGGATCTACACACACACACACACACACACACACACACATATTCTAGATATATAAACTAAAGGTTTTCACTACAATCAGGACAAAAAGCACCATGTGAAGTGACAGGTGTGTATTCCCTGTTACCTGACTGTCACCGCCTCGCATCCACACCTCAACCCTCCATGACTTCAAATGTGTGCGTGGTGATTTTGTCCTGTTATTACTAAACGTTGTGTTACCTGTCTGGACACAGCAAGCTGCAGTGCCAAGTAGAAGGCTGCTAGATGGTCAGTGGGAGACAGACTCTGAGATCTACAGAGAAAGAGGGAGAGATTTTTTTCATTTTTTCGGTCTGTGTGTTCAGACATGCCGAATAAAAAGTTAAATAAGATTAAACTTTAAAGATCCCTGCGGGGAAATTGGGTCACTGCAGAGGCAAAGACAGCAGAGTAATAGAACAAGTAAGAAATCAAACCAGAGGATATTTAAATATTTAGAGACAATCAGAAACTGATAACAGCAGATTAATAAGGAGAATGAGAGAACATAAAACAAGAGGCTGTGCGAGGCATTATTTCACATACTGTGTGCACAGACGACAAACAGTGCAAACTGTACAGCTGGTAGTTAATTCAAAACATTTTTCTCACATTTTGCTCGACTATTAAGCAGTTCGTACTGTGGCATAGTGATGCTGAGGGAAATGGGAGAGTGAAAGAGAAAAGAGAGAGCAGCATGGCTCAGTCCCAACCTCTGGAAGGCTCCCAAAGCTTTCCTCTGGTACTCCTCCTGTGTGCTCCGCAATGACGCTGCAGAGACGCAGAGACATGCAGTCAGGGACAGACAGAGACGGGCACAGTGCAGTCAGGTACGTTATTAATAATACAAGAAGTGCAACAGTCAGCGGCGGCACACAACAATATCTAATGCAGAGGTGATTTGAAGTCTTGATGTGTGTATGTGTGAAAATGTCTCATAGAAATGGATGCACGCTCCTGTGTCCTGATTTAGCGCGATCAGCATCCACGCACACAGAGACCTACCATCAGTGGCTTTGAGGCTGTAAACCAGCCCGATGGCCAAGTAGCCTTTGGCTCTGAACTCAGCCGCTTTGTCCCCCATGTCAATCACCATCTTTGCAAAGCACTCCCCCTCATCCAGCTGGGGAGTACACACACATGTAAGGAGAGAAAACGGACAAGAGAAGAAGAGGTTTGGGGGCATAATTAGATGATTTTATGCATACACAAATCAAAAGTCTCCAACATGCTTCAACAACCAGCTGGGTTTGAGTTGACGTCAACGCGGTGGTCCTCACCCAGTGCAGAGGTCCGATGCACAGCTTGACAGCCAGCAGAGGGATGGTGGGGTCGTCAGGCTTCAGACGAATGCACTCTTTAAGGACCTTAACGGCACGAGCTGATTTGCCAGCTGCCATTAGCGACAGGGCGAGCTGGTACCACAGATGGAACTCCTCAAAGGCAAATTTCATGGCCCTCTCCAAACACTGGAGACGTCAGAGGTAGGACACAGTTCATCAGTGTTATCGGGTGTCTGTAAGCTTCATTAAACAGCTATTGGAAGGCCAATTAGACTGCTGCACACGTGAAGTGGAAAAGAACTGAAGTGATATTTTACGTGGGTGTACTTTGGGTGTGGGCTTTAACACTTCTCACAATCACTAGGATTGTGGCCACGCAGCCCACAAAAGGATTACTCACCTCCGACAGCATCTCGTACTGCCCTCTCCTGCCCAGAGCTATAGTCAGCAGGTCGTACACCACAGAGGCGGACTGCAGGCTGATGATACGATCATTGTTGTGCTCAGGAATTCTGCTCAGCACAGCGTCACGGTTCGCCTGGAACACACAGACAGAGGTGCAGAGGTGGCACAGTGAGCGAGTGAGAGGATCCACAGCTTTAGAGAAGGGTGTGAAATATTCTCCAAGGAGTGTTTGTGTCCTACCATGGACTCACTGATGAGCAGCAGCAGCAAAGCTTCTTCTGTGTTCTCCTGAGGGCAAAACAGACTGAGAGAGAGAGAAAAAATGCACAGAGAGAAGCACAAAGATGCAGTTGGACAGGGATGAGAGAAGAGAGAAGGGGGGGAAATGGAGAACAAAAAGTGTTGAGGAGAAGATGGAGAGAGCGAAAGTACACTGACAACAGTTCCATTTTCAGAGCCATGTTGGCCAGTTTCCACTGTATTCCCACTTTAGCATCAGCAAACACACAGTATCACATACTTCTCTCCCGAGTACACTCGTGGGCGTCGGCTTAGGCTGTAGTTCTTGCTGTGAGTGTGTCCTTGCCGTGTGGGATCGTCCAATGGCGACACTGTGGGCGGGTCTTCTAGAGGAGACCAGTAACTCTGTTCGCACATTCCTCTGAGCAAGATCTCTGCAAGCTGTCTGGCTATGGTCTGCACACACATGCACACACGCACACGCACGCACACACATACACACACACACACACAAGCGCACGTTTGGCAAAGATACTCTGGTACCAACACCGCAGCAATCTGTTTACTTGGGACTTACTTTGCTTCTAATGTACTTTGAAAACATCCATCTTAATGACTTCATCCCTGTGCAGACTGTAATATGGATTCTTTTGCCATCATGTACAAACCAAATCAAATATTAAGTGGACTTGCTTGTGCTCGTAGTGTACCTGTATCTACATCAATAGAAATCTGCACTGAAGTTCAGCTTTGTGCTTAGAATGTCTCACTGATGAGACAGAAAGGCTGAGGAAGAATCTTTGTCGACAACTTGGACGATTCCACATGAAACAGACTGAAGCAGAGTGTAACGAGTCAGGTCTTAGTGTGAAAGCAGCAACATTTTTCAAGGAATAGGTTGACATTTTTGGGAAATATACCTACTGGCTTCAGAATAAGACGAGAAATTTGATACCAATGTAAATATGAAGCTGGTTAGCAGCAGCTGGTTAGCTTAGCTTAGCTTAGGATAAAGGCTGGGAACAGGTGCTAACAGCTAGCCTGGCTGTGTCAAGCGGTTATGAAATCCTCCTAGCACCACCTGTAAAGCTCACTAATTAACATAACATAAAATCCAACGCATGGGGGTTATGTGCCGGACTACCTCTTGGCTGAAAGAGGACCTAATAAGGTTGCCAGGCAACCAGTGGAAACCCAATCAACATCTAGCAAGAAAGCTAAATGTCAAACTATTCCTTTAAGTCAAAGGAGATGAATAATAATAATAATACAAAAATTAATAATGATACTAAAAAAACCTCCCAGTCCATCCCTCACCATGCGCAGGCTCTGGGTGGTTCTGTTCTCCACAGCCCGAAGAATCTCCCGAAACCGACCCACACCTCGTGTCAGGTTGCTATGGCAATGTGGCGAGGAAACAGGAAGAAGAACACTCGTCAGAGTCTGTAGTGTGTATGTGTGAATGCAGGATATCTCAGACGCAGCGTCACGAGCAGACGTTTCAACCTTCAGCTGTCTGAAGATGAAGCTGCAAAGCGAAGTCAGCTGCATCCCCAGCATTATCATTCATGTCTCAGACTTTGATCTTTGCTTAGATTGTTTAGATATTGCTGCACATGGGCGATTTTACATGCTGGCAGCTTAAAATGAGGGCAGATTGTTTAAGGTTGTTATGGTCAGAAATGATGTAAGGTCATGTTAGTAAGCTATATTTTCAAAATTCTGTAAGCTTGAATTCATGACTTCTCTGATCAAGTCTTCATACCAGACACCAGAATTTCATTTGGATGAATAGGGGACAGTGTCTACATTTTTTTAAGTTCCCTCTCCTGACACTGAAGTGGATCCACTACACAAACAATGAGCAAGCACCAGGCTGAAAAAGCTACGAGGACGGAAACCTGTACAGATTCAGTCCACTCAGAGGGCATTTCTTCCAGCACGAGGCTTTAGCAGCTGCTGCAGCCCTGAAACTATCTCTTTTGTTCTTAAAACAACAACAACACCGTGGGAATTACTTTCCAGAGCTCTGTGTATGTAACAGAACTGTGTTCACACTTCTCTGCTTTTATCAAGCTGTCAGCAGCTTTGTAGCACGATGACTGCAAAGTGGGCGGAAAGTGCCCACAAAGGGTTGTTCTTGGTTTTGTTTGGGCAACTGAAGGCCTTTCTAAACTACAAGTTTAAGAGAAGTAGAAATACCTTTTTTTCATGAAAATATAATATACAAAATCTAAAGTTTTGTGGTGCCTTTCTCTCTCTATCTCCCTCCTGTATCTATCCATCCACCTCAACTTGTTTCCCTCTCTCACCCGTTCTTGAAGTGGATGACGTGGGCTCTCTGCAAGCCTGTCTCCAGGAAGTAGCCCAGTTCCAGGTCCTGGGCCGTCGGTCCAGGCTTTGGGCTGCGGTTCTGAATCCCTGCTGACAACGCCTGCAGACATACCGAGAGAAAGAAACAAATACAGAGTTCTGCATGAAACACCCGTAACCTGAACGATGTCCTCTGTATCAAATACTGAGCAGAATGGTCACAAATCTGTGCGTGTGTGTGTGTGTGTGTGTGGAGTGTCACTGCAGCTGACATGTTTGTGACAGCAGGGCACAGGGCCTTTGACCAACAGCTGCCACCAACACGAGGGAAACAACTAAAAATAACGAGCTGTGGTGTGTCTGCTGTGAACCAGCTACATGTTCATGTTAACAACTCATTTCTGATTGACAGTTTATCAAAGCTATGCTGTAAGATGTCAGCCAATACATTCTCAGTAAGGGGAAACACTGGGCCTGATATCACAGAGGATTTCACTAGATTCAAATTCACTCTATCTCATTTCCAAAGTGGCCTATTTAACAAATTTATGCATGAGAAATGACAAGTAAGCATGACATTCAATCCGGACGTGGGACTGCATGAAAAACACACTTTTATTCACTAATGCTAACATATTGCCTCGTTGGCCTAAATTTCTGTTAATGTGTTGCATTATACAGCAAGTTTTTACTTAAATGAAGGACTGGGTGACCTTAATAGAGCTGAAACAAACACAAACCGAAAATTACACACAGCATCATCACCACATCCATACATATATTATATGAAAACTATATTTCCAGACCGTCTGTTGTGCTCAGACATGAGTTTATACAACATCTCTCACATGAATTTCGCATAGCATTAATCTTGGGACTGTTTGATTTGTATCCTTCCTGTAAAAAGGAAGAGACTTGTTTGCCAGTTGGCAGTCATGGGCTGTAATGCATTAGTCAAACTTGCACACTGTCAGCAGATTAGTCATCACACCCACAGAGACGGCAGAGCACTTGGGAGTCCGGGCGCCAACAAGATATTTGGTGAGCGCTTGCATGACACCACGTGAGAAAGCACTGCAACAGATCAGCCATCAAACAAGCGTGCACATCTCACACCATCAGACGCCACACGGATGACATGACGTGAAGAAACAACCGTGTCACAAACACAAACCTTCTCAGCCTCCTGCAGGTACAGCAGAGCAATGTCTCCAGACTTTTCATAGCAGGTGATGATCTCCTGCTCCCGGTCTGTTGTGCTCCTATTGGATGACGGTGATCCGGTGTTCTTATTGGATAGAGACGGAGAGGCGGCCGGGACCTTCTCTAGACACAGTCCTGAGGGGCAAGAGGGAGAGAGTGCTCAGAGTGACAGAAAGTCAGCAGTGACAAAGGCCATGAAGCACGTAGCAGCGTCCGGTATCTATTTAAGCCTTTCAACCATTAGCGCCTCCTCCTTGAACCGCCACCTTATCGTGGTGGAGGAGTTTGAGTACCCAAATGATCCTAGAGGCTATGTTGTCCGGGGCTTGATGCCCCTGGTAGGGTCTCCCAAGGCAAACAGGTTCTAGGTGACGGGTCAGACCAAGAGCGGTTCAAAAGCCCCTATGAAAGACAGTAAACCAAGGACGCGTACGTCGCCCGGATCGGCGTTACTGGGGCCCCACCCTGAAGCCAGGCCTGGGGTTGGGGCTCACCAGGCGAGCGCCTGGTGGCCGGGTCTTTGCCCACGGGACCCGGCTGGGCGCAGCCCGAACGAGCGACGTGGGCCCGCCTTCCCGTAGGCCCACCACCCGCAGGAAGGTTCAGAAGGGGCCGGTGCCTTGTGGTATGGGTGGCAGTCGTGGGCGGGGGCCCCGACGACCCAAACCCTGGATGACAACCCTGGCTATGGGGACATGGAATGTCACCTCGCTGGGGGGGAAAGAGCCTGAGCTAGTGCGTGGGGTTGAGCGGTACACCTGCTTTGTGTCTCAAAATACATTAATGCATAGTCATCACATTCATATCTATAATGACCAAGCAAATTAGACTGCTAGACAGATTTTACACATAATTAAATAAGAAAAAAATGCCAACAACTTATTCAGGGGCCACGAGAGAGGCCTGATGAGGGACTGTGTGCATTCCATCATGGTACAGCTGTTGATCAGCAGCGGCGCTGTACTGCCACCATGTGGAGCAAAGCAGTAATGCGGATGTTTGGGCAGACTGTGGACCGACAGCAGGTGAAGTGAGGCTAAGGAGGATATGAGATGTGAACCGATGGCTGGGTATGTTGTGTGTTCATACCTTTGGTAGCGTACGCCTCTGCTATCATGGACAGCCTGTACACAGGAGCTCCCACGAGCTGCATGTCATCCAGGTTCACCCTGCTGTAGTGACCTGCAATACACCAGGTACAGATCAATGAACACATCAGTTGGTACAGTGTTGTTTAATACGTACTATTAATAGCACTTAAAGCAAATAGTAAATATGAGTACATGAGCTAAACCGGAGCTAAACCGAGGATTGTGTGGGTTACCTAAAGCGTCTCTGTATTCGCCCTCAACATAGCACAGTTTGGCCATCAACAGGCTGGCTTCCTGCATGTAATCAGCCTGGATTCAAAAGGAGAAAATGTCTCAGATTTTCATGTACCAATTCTAAAAAGCTTGAATGAAACACATTATGTGGCAATGAATTATGTGACAGAAACAGAAAAAAAAATGTAAAAAGTGACAATATAGACAAGAACCAAACTAAGTAAGCTGCCATCGCTCCATCCACAGTCACCTTGAGGTTTCCTCTGTCCAGAGCAGCAGTAAGGTGCTTCCTGACCTCCACCAGTTTAGGTCGTGGGCCCCTGGGACTGGCTCCCTGTTTGATGGGGTTCTCCTTCAGGTACGTCTGAAGCTTACATTCCCCCAGCAACAGCTCCCCTAGGTCATCTACACACACACACACACACACACACACACACACACACACACACACACACACACACACACACACAACCCCAATGTTTGGAGACATTGTGACTATAAGTGTACGGGTCAACAACACTCATCTGTCCACCACTTAAACAGACTCAGGGGAAATATTCAGCGTAGGATCACTGTGTTAAGGCTGAAAGGTCAATCTAACACTCACTGACAGAGACAAAGAAATCAGATCACTATCTCAAAACACTTTAAGGACAGTCTCATGAGAATGTGTCCACTCCCTGGTGGTCAGCTCGACTGCCGCCGCAGCGGCTGAATCGACACATGGAGAAACACTGTAGTGCTTACACACATACCAGCCAGAATTATGTGCAGCCTTAACAGGCCTCTATGCTGTGTGTGTGTGTGTGTGTGTCAAAGGGTGAAATGAGCACTAATTCTTTGACTGATCCAAGTCAGTGACCAGAGCTCACAGCTCTCACGTGCCAAATGACATCCCATAATAGCAGCATTTGCCATAACTCTGTCTACATTTTTCCATTTAGTCTACGATATAATCACATTTCCTCTATACAAGAATAACACATTGAACCATTTCTCACCAAGATAAAAGCTCTAAACTCCATCAGTGAAGCCATCAGAGTATTCTTATTGGCGTACAGTCTACACTGATCTATCAGTTTTTCTGTTGAGTGATTCCAGGGACTGAGAGCAGCTGTCGATCACACCAGTGGTCTTTATGGTAATTAACCAACCTGTACTGTCTGTCTTTGTTATTTGCAGTGGTGGCAGAGCTGCTCCCACACATGCAGCAGCAGAGCAAGTACATCATGACAGCATGCGATTATTTGTCAGTTTGGAAGATCTACTGGATCAGGGCAACCACGAGTGACATTTCACTGTAACGTGAAGATGTTAAATTACATGGAAAGGTGTGATATGATGGCGTTTACACATCATATATAATATAAGTGAGATTTTATGTTTGTGTTATTAGATTTACAAGGAGGAACTGGAGTATTTTACTCCATTTGTAACCAACGTTGATTAATCTCCTAATTATTTTCTGGATTCATGGATTAGTTTGGTCTATGAAATGTCAGAAAATGGTGAAAAATGTCAATCAGTGTTTCCCAAAGCGTGAGAGGACGTCCCCAAATCTCTTGATTTGCCCACAACCCAAAGATATTCAGTCTTCTTTTCTTAAAAAAGTACTCAAACCCAAGTAATGGATTATCAAAATAGCTGGCAAGTAATTGCTTAGTTGACAGCTAATCAGCATTTGTAGGATGATATCTCGTTGAGGAGTTTTCATGTTCTGGTGTGATGGACTGCCAGCAGAGCAGCTGACAGTCAGCATCAGCCAGGAGTTTGACTGCTAGCATGTAGCACTCACGCATCTTAGCCACACAGCTAACTTCAGTGAAGCTCACTGCGATGCCAAAGCAAAGTCACAAACCTGCCAGTTTAAAATGTGGTTAGTTTATCATACAAGTCAAGCAGAGACGACAAGTCTTTCAATGGAGCTGCGCTTGATGAGAGCAGAGGGAGCCAGGGAGGCACAGCTGTCACAGCACCGCTACTAACTGTGACAAAGTTCCCCTTATCTTAAAATCAGTATATCTCGCTGTGTGCACATCACTCTGCCCCAAAATGGTAAAAATCCACGAAAAGCACCAAAAGATGTGTTTCACTTTGACCTTTGCTAGCTAACTGTCTCAGACTGGACGCTCCCAGCAGCGGATGCCGCTGTCAGGAAGTGCCGAGGACTCGGAGCAGGGAGAAGGCCTTACAGGCTGAATGAACGAAGAGCCGGGAAACCAGCACATTTCTTACCGTTTGATATTAGTTTGGCAGAGAGCTGTCGTACCAACTCGGGTATCTTGTCCCACTGACTCTCTGAACGGCATCGCTCTATCTCGGTCTCCAGTCGTGACCCGGACTTCCTCGCTGTCATTTTGGTGAGGGGGCTCGACTGGATCAAAACACCACAGGAGGATCCCTTTCGTTGGTAGAGTGTCAAACTGACTCATACGGGAAATGTAGCTTCCGGTTAGGTCTTTTCGGAATAAAGTTTTGAGTTTCTTTAAGTTTCTTTACTTGAGCAACATTAGCAGTACCATATTGTAAAAATAGGAAATTACAGGTAAACGTCGTGCATTCAGTGTTGTACTCTGTTTTACACAGCATCCCATCTTTGTTCGTATTGGGGTGTACTATTGGATTACTATTAATGGTGCCTTAACATGTGAGCGGCATTTAAATGCTGTAGCTGGTTGTGGTGCAGCTAAATCTACCAATTTAATCTGCTGTTGGTTGGTTTAATTTATCTTACATAAGTGTCTCCGATTTTACACGATCATTATTGGTTTTTCAAATCTTAATCTGCAAAGTAAAAACTACAGTAAAGCTATAAATAAATGTAGAGGAATAAAAAGATGTTATGATGAAATAGAGATAAGTTATGGAAAGTAAAAGTTCCTTAAAATTGTACTTGAGCACAGTGCTTGAGTAATGTTGGTTGCAGTTGTTTATGCAGTTATTTTTGATAGTAATATCACATTTTTATTCTTGTTTATGAATTTTTCGACATGTGCCTCTCATCCAGCTAATGTCTAACCAACTGGATTAGTTATTTATCTATGTATCTGCTTTTATTTTTCTAGATGAACACTAATAGCTGTCATATGTGTAAGTATTCATCAACATAGATCTAATATTTGTTTCTTGTTTCATGGTTTATTGACGATGAGATCAATGAAAGACGTATGCACAGCTCCACTGGAACGTGGTAAGAGTTTCTGTGTTGTGCAGAACATTTACCACCGAATACAAGACTATACAGTATGGCTGACAAAACCGGTTATGAACAAAAACTCTTATTCTGAAGAGGCCGGACAGGAAGTGGCACCAGCAGAGCACAGACAACAGGATCGTAGTGAGGTGGAAGGAGTGACTGAGATGGCAGATTTGTCTTTGTATTTGACTAATGTCAACGTTTCATTGGGACAAAGCATGGAAACAGATAAGGTTAGTACGTACGATACAACTTTCAGCATTTTTCGTGATTGTGACAGGTTAAACGAAGACTTTTTAGATTAATAGTAAACTAACGTTACTTCCTTAGCTACGAAGCTAACAGTCAACAAGCAAAAAGTAGCTAAAGTAAGCTAATAAAGACACCAGTGCTTTGCACTGATAACGTCATCCGTTTGTCACAAACCTAGTACCCATTGTAGTTAGCGTTACAGTATCTAATGACACAGGTGATTTAAGAACATTCAACGTTAGTTAAATAACTTTGTTAGTTAAGTTTGTAATGGCTTATTCATTTATGTGATTTCATTGTCAGACACGCTGCCACGGTGTGTGAGGGCACGTCAGCCGTCATTAGTTACAATGTCTACGCCTCGCTTATCGGCACTGAAGCATTTACAAATAATAAAAAAGTGAATAACAATACACTGTCTCTTACTAGTAATAATGGTGATGGCGTCGTTTACACGTCTTATCTGCTTTGAACTATTGCCAGAGTCCAGGAGGGGCGACCGAATTTGAGACGGTGGAGATGGGAAACCCTGCGGGGATTAAGGCGAAGGTGCCCCGCAGGACCATCTACTTTGCTAGCGGAGAGACCATGGAGGAGTACAGCACCGACGAAGAGGAGGAAGAGCAGGAGCACGTGAACAAAGACGTCATTACTGTAGATTCGGTAGGCTTATATAAAGTTTTACTGTTCAGAAAGCACCAGGATTTTACAGCCTAATGTGTAAACGACGCTTTAAAGTCATTCAACAATGTGTTCTGTTCGTTCATGTGTCATCAGCAGATGTGTTTCTCTTCCCATGTGTTTCAGTCCAAACTGACCTGGGGTCCCTATCTCTGGTTCCACATGTGGAGAATGGCCACCTCCACCGTCTCAGGTACGGAAGTCCGCTGTCACAATTAGCATTCATGCTAGCACGTCTCACTGGGCTCCTTCCTAAGTGGGTCAAGTGTTAGAAGTGATCTTTATTGAGAGTGTGTGTGTGTGTGTGTGTGTGTTTTTTTTTCCTGTAGTGTGTGACTACATGGGAGAGAGACTGGCCTCTCTGTTCGGCATCACAACTCCGAAATATCAGTATGCCATCGATGAGTACTACCGTATGAAGAAAGAGGTGAGACACGTGCACGCATACACATCCTCCAGTGACATATGTCAGTGTCGTGTGTACACAGGAAAAAAGCCACACCTCTGAAAGCTGCAGGAGCAAGAAACATGAACTCTCAAATAAACAGTATTACATGTGACACACCCTGTGTTCCCCTGCAGGAGGAGGAGGAAGAGGAGGAGAACCGTCTGGCTGAGATGGCAGAGCATCGCTTCGTGGAGCAGCGGAGAGCTGAGCAGGATGATCCTCGTCCTGCTACCGTGGAGCAGCCAGAAGCGGGTGGAGCTTCCTTCGTAAACATCAGCTTTGACCTTGAACCCGAGTCTCCTCTCAACACCCCGGACACCAACAGAGTCCCCTCTCCGCTCCCCTCCTGAAAACTGACACCCACAGGCAAACCTTCAACATTCACACATTTCTATCAGTTGGCAAAACCCTAATTTACTTAGCTCTGTAGATTAATAAGATAGTTATTTTTCTATATTTTTATTTTCTAAAAGGCGATCTTAGCACACAGTGCAGGGAGAAATTAAAAGGGCTGTGGAAGAGGCTGCACTGGCCTCACTTCTGAATTTAAATTTGTGTATAGCATGAAATCATATGCAAGACTGAGACGCCCCATCTGCTGTTCAGTTGTTGATCCTGCTGCTGTATATCTGCAAAGTGAGACAGTTTTGTAATGGACTGGCCTGATACAGGCACAGTCCGTCCATGTCTGCTCTGTCTCTTCCTGTGCTTCTTGTCTCTGACGTCATTGTCTGTTGTGTGATGGAGCTGCGTAGTTTTTGACTTCCAGGCTGTAAAGACAAGCAGGTAGTGATGACATCAGGAGCCAGAACTGGTGCAGAGCACTGGAAACGTGTTGTTCTCTCCAGTTCATCCTGTCATTGCTACACTGTCCCTCACCCAGCTAATTTAATTGGATTCATATATTAATAAGCAGTTTGACAACAATCTTCTAACCTCTTGTTTCCCTCCAGAGCATAAGATCTGCCTGCTCAGATGTGGTGTTTTAAAAAAGGCTCTTTTGTGGTACAAAGTCAAACTGGAGTCAGTCACCGGCCTCATGTGCGTAGTGTATTGATCGACTTGAAAAACCTCCTGTGCACTTTACTGTCTTCTAAGATGAAGTTTGCTGTTTTGTTTCTTCAGAGGTGTCGCAGCACCACTCAGGCTCTGTTGTGCAGGTTGATTAGCGTCAGTGAGATGTGGAGAAACAGCAGTTTGTTGACTTCAATGCTGATCTCAAAGAAATGGCCGACTGTCTTTGAGTTCTGCTTTTCAGCATGTAAAAAATGGGTTTCTGCCATGATACTTAAATCGGTTAACAAACAGAAAAACAGCTTACATGAAGTAGTATTACTTGTTTGCTCTTGGAAATGCCAAAAGTGCTCATTTTTGTGGGTGAAATAATATTAATCTTTGAAAATCCGCTTATACTCAGATGTATTGATGACCGCTGATCTACTGTAGCTCGGCCACAAACAACGCTCCCACATTAATGTCTGCTGAGGGGTCATTCTTTAAGTGTCCTTGTGAAATCGTTTCATATGAGTGAGTGTGTGTGTGTGTGTGTGTGTGTGTGTGTGTGTGTGTGTGTGTGTGTGTGTGTGTGTGTGCTCAATAGGCCTAATGCGGAGACTGAGCTGTCATAAGCTTCTTATTTGTTATTTTTATCCACAGATATAATTGTGTGACAGACCTGATGCAGACAAACTACACACACCTCTTCTGAAAATGGGGTCTAAAGTGAAAGTGAAATGCCAACACTCTCAGACTGTAAAGTGTGTGGTACATTAAGAATACTTTGTGGGTAAATATTTTTCACTACATGAGTCAATGAAGGATATTATTCATGCTTTTTTATGTGTAAAAAGGGCCAACATATGCAAACGTTTTGGTTATTTTAAAAACCTTTAATGAATCTGTGTATACATATTTATATTTCTCTGTTAATAAAACCTTTAAACGTTCAAAAGGTTGGCTTTTGTTGTGTTATTATTACACATACCAAATTATTTTTTTAACAATGATTTCATTGTGTTATAAGGGAATTAATCACCTGTTTTACCTTTGAATTTTGTTTCTTTAACGGGAGTTTTACCGTTAGCATAAAAAATGAGTCCTCACAACCATGACGGTTGAATAAAACTGATGAAGATGGACCTTGTTTGTGTAGTTTTACATTACTTTTGTATTTCCTTCTCTCTCTTCAGCTCTGAAACTGGTTTCACAGAATCAAAGAAGAAGTAAGTAAGTAAGAAGAAGTTGGTTTTTATGGTTCAAGTGACCTTCAGACTTTTTCCCGTTGCCCTGCGCCTTGGAAGTAGATGAAATTTACACATCCAGGAGTTACAAATTAACATAATTACTCATTTGAAGTCATGTTTTTGCCCACATGGAAAACGCCAGTCCAACATTGACTCTCCCTTAGCTCCACCACCTCCTGAGGGAACCATCTGATTCAATGGAAGTATACAGTATGTTTCTACTTTGTGGTGTTCTCACACCTGTTTGATTTCACTGGGTATAAATAATAATGAGTTTCCATTCAAGGAAAATTCAAAGAAAAGTGAAACATTTAGGAACCGTCAGAAAAGGCAGACAGAAAGACAGAAAGACTTATTTCAAGGTCAAAGACAGAAACGTGTATTATGTCTTTACAAGAACAAGGAACAACATTCACTGTGGACTTTCTGCTTCCATCCAGCTCTTTCTTTTTTCTCCCCCTCCTTTTCATCTCTGCAAGGTTTTCACAATACAGATGTTTATCTCAAACAGAACCAGAGGCACCTGAGTCAGCAGCAAGAGTTCAGTTCAGTGCCGACGCTTCAAGAGTTCACTTCTGCTTTCAGGTTGGGACTGAAACGGGTAACAGGAGCGTCTCCATCTTCAGGTGTCGTCCAGGTCAGCTGTGCTGCTGCTGCCGTCGTTGTCGTTGGCAACCAGCACTTCTCTGTTCTCATAGGTCCAGAAGCCGTTGAGGTCAATCAGGATGCTGGTGACGGTATCACCTTGGCAACTGTTAACCAAGTCCTGGAGGGTGATCTTATAGGGGTCTTTAGGCTTCACCATGTCAAAGATCTCATCCTGAGGAGACACAGAGAGCAAAATCTTTTTTATCCCCAAAACAAAGACCGGCTGAACCTTCTGTCAACCGAAATGGGACAGAGCCATCAGTTAAGATCAAACTGAAAGAAGCATTCACGGTCTTAAAAGCAGCCGTCACATGACAGAGATAATTCTAGCCAGGTTGTGTGTGAGGATTGCTCAAGAACCTTGACTGGACTGTGTGTGTGTGTGGATGCGTGTGTGTGTGTACAATATACCTTGACATCCTGGAAGGAGACGGGCTCCTGTCCATGAAGTTTCATCTGCTCCTGAATGGCCTGAATGACAAAGTGCAACACAGGGAGCGTGAATGAAGAAATACAAGCAAGGTCAAGAGAACAGTGATGCAAACAAGGTTTTCTTTGAGTGCCATTATTGTGTTGGTGTGCAGCTGATATACCCTGAAGAAATAGTTGAGGGAGAAGACGTTAAGGTATCCTTGATTCTCCATGTCCAAGAGTTTAAAAATATACTGCAACGCTGCTGGCTCCTTCCTGTTTTCCAGTGCCAATACAAAGTCTAGATAGGTCTTGTAGTCCTGAAATAGAAGGAAAGACACACAACTGTGTTAGTAAATACCCAACTTAGACCCACAGAAGACAAAACATAATGCACAGAGGAGAGCTTTAGAGGAAGACCGTCTAATTCACAGCATTAAAAAGTGTCATCAAATGTGTCAGCTGTTCAGAGAGGACGCACAGCGTTCAATGAGTAACTGAAGATTAACTGCATGAGTTTGTCTGAAGCTGAACATTAACATACAGACAGGTGAGGCTTTAAAAGAAAGCCCTGAATAAATGAGAGGACAAGAGGAACAACCGCAGGCGATTCCACGCAGGACATGATGGGTCACTGAATGGTTTGATGAGAATGTAAATGATGGGAGTCGTATGCTGTGAGCTTCATAGTCACCAGATCTCAACCTGGTCGACCACCAATGGGAGATTTTGATACACCACCATCAAAACACCACATGAGGGAATATGCTTCTGAAGAGACCTGTTCATCCAGGAGCACTGGAGCTGTTCTTTACTTTGAACGTGTACCACACCCCCCTCCTCCTCGAACTGCAGACTGTACCATTTCTCCATCATAGGTGAGACACTCCTGAAACACTCTGTCCAGGAAGACTGAGGTGAGTGTAGCGGTGCCGTAGCGTGAAAGCTCCTCTTTGCTCAACATGCCGTTGTGGTCCTTATCCAGGTTGAGGTACTGGCCTGTAGAGAAAAAAATGAAGAAATAACAGGAAATAAATCAGATAATCCCAGATTCACACCACTCTTTCCAAGGTCTTATCATTTAGCTGTCACTTATAATGTATATTAGCATATTACGTTGGACGCACAGTATGTTAGCATTTAGTGCTGAAAGTGATCTGCATCTACGTTATTCTCTAGCCTCATTTAACATCTAACCTAACACTCACGCACAGGCGTTTTCTCACCGTATACTCGCAGAGCCGAGGGGGCGGAGAACCAGTTGGACTCCTGACTCTCTTTCGACAGCTCCTCGTCTCGCAGCTGGGAGCACAGAGGGAGCAGGAAAGAGAGTGTGAGCGAGGAGAGGCAGGAAATGACATCAGCTGCTCTTGACACTTGCATTAATCCATATAACACAGCTACAAATGCCTGCTGGTGCCATACAAACCTACACAAATGACTACACAACCGATGGCAAAGTATGAATTAACGCAGGAGGAAAGGTTGTGAAAAGAAAACAATGGATGTGAGTGATGAAGACATCTAACCTCCAGCAAGTCGTCCAGAAAACTACAGGCCAGAATATCCTGGATTTTAATCTTTCCTGAAAAACAAAGGAGACACAAACACCCTCAGTAAAGGCATCTTTATAAACACACATTACAGCCACAGAAATTAGGTCTATTAGAGCTCGCAAGCTCTCTCTCGAGACGTGTCTTCACTCAGTGCCATGTGTGGGGATCAGTCTCACCTGTTCGGAGGGGGTCGAGGAAGAAAAAGAACTTGCGAACAGCGGTGCACACGTAGAAAGAGTAGAAGGACTTCTCCAGCCCGTCCAGCTGAGGCAGAGTGGGGATCAGCTCCAGGATGTAGTTTTCCAGATCCTACGCAGAATAACGAGTGTTATTTCAGCACTATGCAAACCATCATTTTCCCACCTGCTGAAGAGCTTTGAATCACTTGAACTGAATCTTGTGGCCACTGATGGAAACGCTCACCGACTCTCTGAGGTGACCCTGCCCTGCTACGTCATACAGACTCAGACCGATCCGGGTCTGATGCAGCCACACTGGATATACGGAGAGAGCCGGAATGAGCAACATTCATGTGACAAGATATTCACCAGTGCAGATGAATCTGTGTAATCCAAGTAAACAGGGCTGGGAGATACTTCACTACATGTAAAAAGAGATAAAGTCAACCAGAAAGCCAAAAGAAGGCCCACACCTTTCCTCATGACGTAGTTAAAGAACTGCATGATGGAGATCCGGCCGTAAGGGTCGCTGTGGAGCAGCTTGGCGTAAACTCTGGCTGTGAAGAACTTCCTGAGGGAGGAGAAAGAAATTTTAACTTTGCTCTATTCGATCTGAAAGACAGATTTCCCGACTTTACACCTGCCACTATCATGTTTCTTCCCTGGGCATGTTAGCTGGATTTCATTTTTCAAGACCTTGTGCAATTCCTCTCTGCTGACACACTAACCACCAACTTTATATGTGCCCACTTCCTGGTTGAAAAGCTTGGTTTCATGGCCACAGAGTGTGTGTGTAGCTTGGATTGATCTGAATATAGAGTTACAAATTCCATCAGTTAAGACACACTGACGCCAGGCAGATATAAAGTCAAGCTGCCGGGGGGATTTTCCAAAAGCAACCTTTGATCTAGCATGAATCCAAGGCACAAACGAGAACACACTGCACATATAAAACAAGTGTGGCACAGGGGGTTTTACCCAAGCTGCCAGTAAACTTCTACTTCCTGTTACTTACTTGCACTTGGGCCCGGCCTTCTCCCCGACCTGCAGGTAGGCTTCATAGCTGATCATGGCCTCTTCCCCACTCACAGGAGGGACCTGGTGCTTATCGAGCAGAAACCACAGATTCTACAGAAAGATAAAAAAAAAGAATTGAAAAGACAATCAAGTCAATAGACACCAAACCCACAGTGCTGACATCATTGTGTTTAGGTGTGTGTGCTTTACCTGAAGTTCCTCATTATCCAGCAGTTCTCTGCTCTTCCTCTGGAGGAAGACGGCTCGCGATTCCTCTCTCAGCTTCTGCAGTAACACCTCATCCTCTGCCGGGAGCTGCAGAACAACATCATCGCCAACACCTGAGTTAAGTTCAGTTCTGCACATCTTCATCACCAGACTGCAAGCCTGCATCATGTCGCCTCATACTCTGCTGACAACTACAGTAATAACATCATGGTTGTCAACTATTAAATGAATCGCCAACTATTTTGATTATCAATTAATCCATTTAAGTATTTGCAGCAACAAATGAAGATCAGTTATTAGTGCTAAAACTGCATTTCACTGATTTGTTTTGTTCTGTGTCACTTTTAATCAAAAATCTATATAACTAAATCTTTTTTTTCTTAACTCACATATCCTCAAAGTGTAATCTTTTCATCAAATGGATATTTATTTGGTAAATGGAGTTAGGGGGATTAGTCAGAGTTTAGTACTCTGTTTTCATTGGGTTCACAACTGTCATGTACTGAAATATTACCCTGTAGTAAAATCGTGGGATGTTCTTGTAGGACTGGTCTCTGTTGCCTCCTCCCTTCCACTCTGCGTAATATTTACTGAACAGCTCCGTTTCCTCTGCTTTCTTTTCCTCGTCGCTTCTCTCATCTGTACAACATTGACAAAATGTTCATATTGACTAAGCTAACAGTTAGCTAACGTTAGCCAGTATGTGACGATAGTTTACGTTTTGCTTCACCTTTTTTGGAGTTTGCCAACTTCCTTTTCAAAATATCCGACCAGTGAGTCTGTTGTTCTTTAGCCATACCAGCTCCGAAGTGAATCCAGAATGACCTTTATCTGCCAAAAAGTCAAAAATAGTCTGTAAAACTGACTGGTGCGCAAAAGTAGCCAAGCTATCCCAAATTGGGACAGCGTGAAGTTGCTGAATAAAGAATATTGCTTCCGGTTTGAATGTTTCTAATTCAAAATAAAAGCGTAATTTCTGTCCAAGCAAGCCATTCACAGGCAAAAATAATGAAGTGGCAAAATAAATTTCTTACAGTTGTCAAATTATTCAAATTCTCATTGCAAAGTCATCAATGCAACCATTACATGCAGTTTCATAGTCTATTTGTAACCCAAATAAGCTAAACTAACAGAGTACATAAAGCACGTAAAGTGCATTAAAGAAGATGCTTCTCTGGAAATATAGAAAATCATTATGAAACGGACATTTCTTTTCCGAAATATTCCTAAAATATTGGTATTTCTTCGTTTTCAAATGATAAAACTTGCGCCTTCATGATCAAATTGTTCATTCCGGCCTTCCTCTGGTTATCTTTAAAAACTTGACGCATCTCACAAACGTAACTGTCGAGCGTTGATGACGTAAAGATGTGCGACTCCTTAATGAAGTTGTGTGGAGCGGGAGAGGCTGTGTTAGTTGATTGAAAGTGGATATCGCGGTCAAGTGAGTCGTATTTAAAGGTTTATACTGGTCTGCAGAGCCCACGAGAGAGTGGAACTCATCTTTAAGCAACTACCGGCATTTTGAAACAGGCATGTTATCTGACTGGTCTCATTGTGAGTTCGTTGATTCATGTAACTAACAGCATGTCTTAGTTTTGTGGACAGATGTTTTGGAAAAGAGGTTTTTCCACAGTTTGTAATATAAGGATTATAGCTCATTTATTACTGAAGTGAACGTGAAGTTTAGTAATAAATCATCTACAGAAAGTTCTCACAAGCCCAGAGGTTAAACATCCTAACATGGGCTCCACCCTGATAATAAATGTCAGAACATGCCAGAAAGCCTTGAAACCTTTCATTCACCAAGGAAGTTCAGCTGTACACACACTGAAGACTTCTCTGTGCAAACCATCGCGGCCGCCTCTCTCAGCACGCTTTCTGTGCAGCAGAGACTCTAACCCCAGCCCAGGTGGCAGGCAGGCAGACAGAAAGAACAGTGGACAGGGAGGGGTAAGAAACCCCACCATCAGACGTAGGGAGGAGCAATTGTGGGACGATGCTGTGACGGGAAGAGGTAAGACCTCCACTCTTCGGCAGAAGCCTTCCTTCCCCAAATCTGTATTTGCTGCTGGGATGGCGAAGAGGGCGGCAGAGATGCTGAGGAGGAAAACAGCCTCTCAGGATAAGGAGCAGGATGTGGAGGAGTCCGAAGGGAGGGCAACTCGAGGAGCAGGTGGGACATGCTGGAATCTAGTGGGTATCTTTTTTCTCTTAGTCAGACCTTTTTGGTGCAAATTACAACATTACATAAAACAAATTGTATGCAGGAACAAGGCAGTTAAAGTAAACTTGCACAAACAATTACATATTTGTGACGGACACTCGATAAAGTTTTATTAAATGATGTTTCTTCTGTGAAAGCGTTTTGGGGTCATTGTCTCCGTCACTGAGGCCTGAATGTTTCACAGGGAAGATGCAGCCTCCTGACCGGCCGCTCTCTCCAGCTGAGTGGAAGAAGCTGAAGGAGTCTCTAGGAAATTCACAACGCTTTGACATCCAGATGATGTTGGCGCTGTTCAATTCTGGGGGAGATCTGGATATCGCCAAGTGAGAGGAAGACGAGTGTGTCTGTGCTTTTGAAAATGTTTTGTCGAGGCTGGATTGTCATTACAGCAAACAGGAAGTTTGTTATGTCTGTTAACCTTTCTGCCACAGGTCCCTGATGACTTTTGTCGCCATGGAAACAATGACACTATCTTATGAGCTGTTACTGCGGTACCTGGCGCTGTGTGTGAGCGGTGGCCACGACGCTGAGGTGTTTGACGTCTATGACATTATGAGGGGAAGTTTCCCTTCTCTGGACACAGGAGCCTCCAGCCTCTTCATCAAGTCCTTCAGCCGGACGGCGAGGTGGAGGGAGGCTCTCAGCATCCTGCACGAGGTTAAGAAGGTGAACGGCGTTTTGATGGCAACTTAGTATGTAACTCATTTTGGAGCTGGAGGACACGACATCCCCGCTCTATCATGACCTGGTTCTACTGTCATCCCAACAGGTCTTTACCCCGTCACCACGCAACTATGGGGATGTTATCGCAGGAGCAATGTTGCACGGCGACAAGACCACTGCCTGGGCTCTTTATGATGAGATGCTTGGACAAAGACTGAGTCCACACCAGGAGACCTGGGACGCCCTGTTTAAGGGAGTGAGGAAGACTGAGGAGGACAAAGGGCAGGTAGCAGAGGGCATGTCTGAGTCGGAGCACCAGCAGAAGCTGCTGGAGATTCTGCTCTACATGAGGAACAACCAGATCTACCCTCAAGTCAGCCTCGCCAGCAGCATCAAGACCTGGTTTGAGAGGTACAAGAGAGCAATAAAGATACAGAAGGCCAAGAGGGAAACTGAGGCTGGATGTGCATTATACCATTTCCTAAACTATGAGCATCAGTTCTTTCAACTGTGGCCAAAGTCTCTCATTCAGTCTAATATTTACAGGGTTAAAAAGTGCTGCCTTTTAAACCCTGATGTGATCAATAAGCTGTAACATTATTGCTGAACTGCCCTGATGAGTTGTGTTTCGATATGACTTAAACAAAGTTTTTATATCCACCTCACCTCATTGCTCTTCGCTCTCATTGCTCGACTCTCTCCCTGTCTTCAGTCTCCCGGGGCAGAAATGGACAGGACATTGGACCAGCACCACCCCAAAGTAATCACACCACCTCCTACCTCAACATGGATCTTCATGACTGTTTATGTGCTTTCATCCATATTTGTTCAAGGGCAAAACTGTGTTCTGTGTGTATGTGTCATTTATGTGTGTGTGTGTGTGTGTGTGTGTGTGTGTGTGTGTGTGTGTGTGTGTGTGTGTGTTTAGGGGTGTGTGTAGATGTTGTGGCTCTGAGTTAGAGTCCATTCAACTGACTGCTGAGGAGTACCAACAGCTGAAAGACAGAGTGATGACTGACGTCATTCAGGGAAAAGATGTTTTCAACAAGACGACACCAGAGGTACACACACACACACACACACACACACACACACACGAAGCAACTATGTTAAATAAATCTCTATGAGGACTCGAACACATAATATTAATTTTTCTCTTTAATTTAATCTCACTGTATGCAGTAATGATGTTACACATTGGTATTAACAGATCAACACTTCCTGATACTCACGATGTATTAGTTGGTTTGCACTTGCAGTCGTCATTAGAAGCAATTCCATCTTGTTCTTATGTGTAAAAAATGGTTGGTTTAAACCAAAAATCATGTGCCTGTGTTGAGGCTTATCTGTCAGCAGCGTGGTACATTACCTTGTAGCTCCGTCTCTTCCTTTCTGCTAGATGGCGCCATTGGTGCACATGCAGCTCGAGGCTGTTGAGGTTAGTTGAAACAGTTTAGTAAACTCTAGCTTATGAGCAGATCTCCTTTTGATGCGCTTAAAGAAGTAATTTCAAAGGAATGTGAGCTTAATGTGAGACACAGTGAGGTGGCAAAGACTTGATTGATTAATTTCCCTCAGGACTGGTATGACTTCTATGTTGATTAGTGATTAGTCCACTTTTTGCATACAGCTATCTGGCTATAGTTTTCACTCTCTATGGTTGCGAGCATACCAGTACTTCCTTTTATTCACAGCAGCCTCAGAAACATAAAACAGAAATAAAAGGAACAGCTTGACATTTTGAGACTTGTGCTTATTCACAGAGATAAATGAAAAGGTTGATGCCGCTCACATCTGTCTGTTAAATGAGAAGCTAGCTGCTTAGCTTGGCTTAACAAAAAGATTGGAAACAGGGGGAATGGGTTGCCTGGCTTTGTTCAAAGGTAACAAAATGTGCCCACCAGCACCTCTTAAGGTCACTAATTAACATGTTATATCTCATTGGTTTAATCTGTAAGAGTGACACCTTGTGGTTTTCTTTATTTATCTGGCCAGGCCTGAGAATAAGCACAGTTCCCAAAATGCCAAAACATTCCTTTCAATCAGGATAAATCCACTGATGGAAGATTCCATGCATTTTGTAGATATGAGAGAAGGGACTGCACATGAGGGACTCCATCTGTGTGACAGACGGCCTCAGTCCACAGACAGTTTGGACCCTGATATAAGCAAGCAGGGCACATGTATACGTAAAGTTAAACTTAAAATGAGTCTTTTCGAGGTGTATGCTCCTTTCATAACCAAGAGAAGACAGTCTTTACTGTATCTTGCATGCATATGTGCACTGGCTGTGTGGAGAGAGAGCCAGGGCATAAGCTTTTCATTGGACTGGAATGTGCTGGCTGTGTTTTTTTTTTTTTATAATGCTGAAGACAATAAACTTTAAAACAAGGTTATTCAAGTGTAATAGTTCCAAAAAGACGCTTCAACATGTGTAACATGTTGTTAGTAATATGTCATATTTCATTTATGATCAGAGGGATCGTTTGCACATGGTCCTGCGTGTTTTTCGGTAGTCAGGGGGAGTTTGTTGGTGCAACTGTTAGTAAATTGAGGGGATTTCCAGCATGTGGAGCACCATGAGAATCTGGACCACAGCTACCTCCCGCCAGACCAAGGAAGGCAGACAGACGTGCTGTTTAACTCGATTTGATTAATTCCCAGTCGAAGGCAATTCATTTTGAGGGCAAACGGGGCGCTTCAGATGACAGTGAAGCAGCAGATGCTGGCCGGGGCAGACAGATGGAAAGGGGAAGTGGAGCTGTGTTTGTCTGCGTGTGGTGAAGCACAGATATGTACAGTAGATAGATGTTTAGACACATAAAGCAGACAGCAAAGCATGCATTTGGATAGGACACCTGACCTCTGTGAGAGAACAATCAGTTTTGAGGCTGTAGTGTGCAGTGGTGGTGGATAGTGGTTATATTAAAGGACATTTTTTTCTGTTCACACCTATGTGAGACACAGAAATAGAGCACTCTAAGTTCACCGGCAGTCGCATGTTTGCCGAGCTGTTCCGCTGCATTGTATCACATTGCGCTCCTGTACAATTGCTTTTGTGTTTTTGTGTCCAGCGTGTATCGTTCCGCCAAGAGACACAGGACATATTTCAGCGCAGTTACAAGCCTCAGACACTAAAACAAATACAGAAGCTTGGTCTATTTTTAGCATTTCAACATGTAAAAAACGGCTGCGCTTATCTTTCCACAAAAGAGTCGTCTGCTTTTTTATCATTTTGAACCAGTTTCGCCTCACCACAATGCAAATGTTGCACTTCAGTATTAAAAATGACAGTCACAGGAAATGAGTAAGACTAAAAGGCTTACACACAAGGTTAGCCTCTGGACAGTGATCTGGTATTGCTGCTTTTGCTGTCAGCAATCATTTATCCTAAATGCTTTGGGGCTCAGTCTTTCTTCCCTTTAGTGAAATATGGATAAAATAGTGGCCCAGATATAATTATATATGAAGAACACAGATGTGTGAAAAGAATTATAATATATAAAGGGACATTTTTAATATATTTTCAGGCCTGTAGAAGACAGGGTGTGCGGGGAGGATTTTTTTCTCCAGTATAGCACTTAAATAAAGGTTAAATAAACATGCCGCTGGCCATCCCACTGTGTCGGGCTGGTTTGGATACTGACATGTTTGCTTTAGTCACATTTATTTCAAACGCTACTTGTGACCTAATTCAAATATGGATATAAAATGTAAATTTAATGCTTAATGTGAGTAGAAGTTATGCCATAAAACAATATAAAATAAAGCTTAGTATAGAGGTTTAGAGGTGGAACTGATATGATGAGTGATAGACATTAGATAAACTCAACAGGATGTTCTTACTAAAGTGTTTGAATTCAGATTAGATAGTATGATGCTGTTGGGTATGTTTATAGAATGCTGTCATACGCTGCATAGGAATGGTACATGAGCAGCATTGGAAGCTTATTTACGCAGGTGTGTGTGTGTGTGTGTGTGTGTGTGTGTGTGTGTGTGTGTGTGTGTGTGTGTGTGTGTGTGTGTGTGTGTGTGTGTGTGCGCGCGTCTGTGCGCACATCTGTGTGTTTTAAGTAGTCATATTATCCACAGCAGCACAATGAGCTGGTTTCACATATCAGCTCTGGAAAGTCCCTGGATAATTATACTGGACTTTCTCTCCGTCTCTCTTCCTCTGGCTCCTGCTCTCATTCTCTCTTTTTTCTTTGCCATTTTTACTGTTTTTATGCAGCCTTTCTCCACAATATCCATCCTCTGCATCACCACACTACTATCTACCCATCATCCATCAGGCCTTTTCTCTAATTCCTTTTGCAACTCGACCGAAACCAGCCTACATTATGAAACTGCACAACGTTGTGGAACTGATTCTTGTTCCGTACTGTACGTGTTTGCGTGTGAGTTTCGTGAATTAAAGTGATCAAAGTTGTTCCACAGTTCCATC
The DNA here is from genome assembly GCA_037975065.1 of Chaetodon trifasciatus. Lineage (NCBI taxonomy): Eukaryota > Metazoa > Chordata > Actinopteri > Chaetodontiformes > Chaetodontidae > Chaetodon > Chaetodon trifasciatus. The sequence continues at coordinate 1,019,035 of JBBMOE010000044.1, read as the reverse complement.
AGAGGAGGAATACTTCAGCCTTTTTTGCATCTTTACACTCATTTTGATTGGGTGCTTCTTACAGTGTGCACACTGTCAAGTTTCAAGTCCAGGGGAATTCACAGCAGCCTATTTCCATACTGCTGCTATCTACAAGTGAAAGTACTGACAATGTTCACGTGCTGGAGGACTATTCTAACCTTCAGCATATCTCCTATTAGTCTAAGTCTGATCTAAAGAAAAGCTTTGTCCAACCAGGAAAAAAAGATGGCTCCCTGTCATCACCCAGGTCTGCAGTGTGTACATTTTTTAAGCCATTAAACTTCATCATATGTCAGTTGGGCTGCCAGTTGGCACGCTTCCATCTCAGTAACGAGAAGGAAAGGGCAGGTAGACTTCTTACTGGCAGGCCCTGTGATCAGTCAGTGGGACAGCCAGCCGACCATGAGGCCCGTCGACTCACAGGTGTTCAGTTACGCTCCTCGACCACAATAAGGAACAAGCCCCTGATGTTGTTATTAGAGAGCTCTGCAGGCTTTTTTTCTGTACATTTTCAGTCGTGCACATGTTTAGTCAGACTTCCAGCTCATTAGCCAGTCAAACTGTCAGCTTTTAAGGCCGCCACCTTTCCTGAAAATGAGCGCGTCTGCCACTGTACCCAGATGTCTATTGACGTCAATCATGTCTGATTTTGAGTCTGTAGTCATTAATGTAAAACAGAGCTGAGTAAGATAATACACAGAGAACACAGATAATGAGGAAGGTCGACACAGAGTACTGCTGCTATATATTCAGTATTGTTATTGTTATTATTTGTAAATTTGATGGACTTTTGCTCCTGGCTCATAGTACACGAAAAGCCTCCTGATACAGAAAAGAGATCTACTATAAAGGCAACAAGTAGAGCACATTCTTTTGCCTTCAACTGCAACAGTTTTTGGCCATGTTCTGCTGTTTCTATCACAACCTTTTGGCTATGTTGTTGCATCATTGCTCTGGGGACTGTAATAATGGTCCTTTAGTCCACCACTGGACCTGACTGAAATATCGCCACACCTGTTGGATGGATTGACATGACGTTTAGTACATTTGGACATCTTGGACATTCCCCAGAGGATAAATCCTGATCCAAATCTTTTCCCAGAGGGCCACCAGCAGGTCAAATTTATGACGTATTCAGTGGAATATCTGTACATGTACTTGATGGATTGGACCACAGATTTGAACAGACATTTCATCGGGCCTAGAGGATGAATAGTGATGAAGGATGAAGAGTGGAGAAACCCTTTTCCTTTAGTGCCACCATGAGGTTCTTAATTTGTCCAATGACCAAATACTGCAACACTAATGACATCCCATCAAGTGCTAAATATCAGCGTGTTAGCATTGTCTCTGTGAATATGTTGTGAATGTGTCAAAGCACAGCTGTGCTTATGTAGAGCCTCACAGGGCTGCGAGCGTGGCTCTGGACTCCTTTCTTGTGAGTAACTCATGCAGAATCATGTATTCATCAATGTGTTGGTCCTTTCTCAGCCTTGTTGCATTTTCATGCATCTCTAAGAAGCTTTTACAGTATTAACATCTACACACTACTGTAAAGGTACTTTTGTACAATATGACACAATATCTGTATAACTTGCCTATCTTGATCTTTTTCTATCTACTCCACTGTCTCTCTGTTTTATCTGTCCATCCGTCTCTCTGTCTAATGTCTGTTCAGGAGTTGGAGAGGTTCAGGGCGTTTGTGAAGAGGAAGCCAGCCTTTGATGTGGTCATAGACGGACTGAATGTAGCAGGTATCAGCAAGGACAGAAGCAAGCTGTCAGAGACGGTGAGAAAACCCACGCATCTACGTGCAAAATGTAAAATAAGAGAGATGCAGCTAAACGTTTTACAGGATCCACCGGTCCAACTGTGCTTATTCAGAATCATCGCTGCACATGCACACACACTGTTTTACAAACTAGATTTCAGTGGTTTCTTCCTACACGTATGTCTGTCCAACGCAGGGGCTTTTCTGCCAGTTGCACTATGACTTTATGATTTTAATATCACCCCGTCTACTTGTCTGCCCACATCTGTCTGTCTATCAGAGTGTGTGTGTGTGCGCGCGTGTGTGTGTGTGTGTGTGTGTGTGTGTGTGTGTGTGTGTGTGTGTGNGTGTGTGTGTGTGTGTGTGTGTGTGTGTGTGTGTGTGTGTGTGTGTGTGTGTGTGTGAGAACTACTTGTCTTTCTGTCTCTCTGCATTAAAATATGTCACAGTTTTCCCAGATGTTATGTGGCTACACGACAAAGGAAAGTACAAAAGCAAATTTAGAAAACATTTCCCTATCTTGTCATCTGGTTCATGGGAAAGCTAAATCAATTATTAAAATTAATGTAAATAGAAATTTACATCAGGTCCAGTGGCAGAAACTTTTATTCAAATGCCTGTATGAATGAAGTGGGAGGTCAGCGACACAGCTCTGTATGAATTATGAAAATACTGCTAAATTTACAATATGTCAACGCTGTCAGGTTGTACTGAGGCACAGTGGTGCTTTGAGCTAAATGCTAATGTCAGCATGCTAACACGCTCACAGCGACAATGCTGACAAGCGGATGTTTAACAGCTAATTATCAGTACACCATAAAGTGTTGACCATGTTAACCAACTTACTTTAGCGTGTTAGCATGCTAACATTTGCTAACTAGCACTTAAGTACACAAAGTACAGCTGGAGCTGATGGGAATGTCGTTACTTTAAGTATTTGGTTATACAGCATATGAGCAAGAAGAAGTACAAATTGAAGTCCTGACCTGATGATGGCACTAGATGAAAAGTTATAATTAATTGTGAGGCATTTATTGGGTAAGCTGCTTAAGTATCCCTTTAAAACCACAAACGTCAACCTTATGATGGCATTAGAAGAAAAGCTCAGGGATCATCAAAGTCATTAGGCTTCTTACTCATGTCGGGACAAAATTTCATCACAAAATAATACTTGTTACGATATGTCAGTGGACCAAAGTGGTGGACAGACCAGCTGACAGAAGAATCCATTGAGCTATGCCAGCTATGCTAGAAATTATATATATATATATATATATATATGTGTGTGTGTGTGTGTGTGTGTGTGTGTGTGTATATATGTATGTATGTATGTATGTATAGGTCACATGATATAAAATGATGACATTTAAAGCCTTCCCAAGGGCCCTCAGATGCACCACAGCCACACTACATATTGTGACAACTCCCCAGATTTCATCATACATCTCAGTTTAACAAAACTCTTTTTTCAGTGCTACAGAAGTAAAGTGTGGGAGGTTTTGCTGTGGCAATGAGAAGGCTGACAGAAGCGCTGCCTTGCATTATCCTTGACATAAGTGAGAGAGGCACAGTAATTAGTCACCCAATGTGGTTTCAGCCATATCTAAGGGTCAATTCAGAAACAACAAATGCTTGTTCTTCCTCTCCTTTTGGCTTGTAAAAAAAAAAACACATCCACAAAACATGACTTGTGGCGTGTTCACTTACAAAGGCATTTCAGTTACATAACCTATGTCTGTAACACAGCCACAGCATGTTCTTGCGTGGTTTTGTTGCACAACTTACAAAACTTGCTCCAATTCCCATGCATCTCTCTGCTGTTTATCTTTTTAACACACAATGATATTTTACACCACCTACCACACACACACCCATTCTAACAGTCAGTGTTTGATTAGTAGATGCAAAATATGTTAAAACTTGTCTTAAATCTTGTATTAGTCATGTAGAAGCTGCTACATGCACCATTAGGTGTGGTTATGGATCTTAACGGAGCTGGCATCCAGACATTTGTGTCATTAAAGATTCAAATATCAAACTGTTGAGATATGTACTTATGTGTGTGTTTCAGTTGTTGGCTGTGGTGTCAGAGCTGGAACGACGGGGCCTGACTATTCTGGTGTTGGGGAGGAAACACATGCTGTTCCCCTCCAAATCCTGGAATAGACTCAACATGAACCTTATCCAGCAGAAAGCTTATTGCTTCTTCACTGAAAACATGTGAGCACCTGATAATAAAAAAGAATCATATGGAGTATACTCCAGAGAAATCACAGAGTTATTTTGCAGTAATAAATATATTTTTTTTGTGATAAGTTTACCTCACACTTTTTGGTCTATGTGTCTGTCAGTTCGGAGGATGACCCCTTCTTGCTGTATGCCACTCTGCATTCTGGGAAACACTGTCAGTTTGTGAGTAGGGACCTAATGAGAGACCACAAGGCTTGCCTGTCAGACGAAGCCACCAGACAGCTCTTCTTCAAATGGCAGAGAGGCCACCAGCTGGTAGTGGATGGATATGTGGCAGCAAGCGGTCGTGTCCGATTTCTGGTGAGGGAAAGGAGGAGCGGGCAGAGAAGGGAAGGGTGTGAGGGGAGAGGGATGAAGACAGACGCATACCAATTAACTCTGTGTACGTGTTTGTTTGTGTGTTTAGAGTATTCCCAGCTATGACACCATTGTCCAGACTTCAGCCGACTCGTGGCACTTTCCCTACGACGACACAGAGGACAGGAGCATCCATGAAGTACCACAACAATGGCTCTGCCTCACCAAGAAGCATGAACACACACACTCATAATTCATATGCTTTGACCATGACTTTGGACTTGTGAATAAAACATTTACCACAAATAACAAAGTGACCTGCACTCTTTAATTTAACTTTGTAGAATTAGGAAAATTAAATTTGATTAGATTTTTGGTAATAATAATGATAATGGTAATCTTAAAAGTCTGCAGCATTCCATTGCAACAATGCAAAGCAGCAGCAGCAGCAGCAGCAGCAGCAGTCAGTTGTGACATCTGTAAACTACAATACTGCCAAGTTGACCCGGATGTGGAAGCTTCTATTTGAACACGTCATATCCGGAGTAGCTGCTTGGCTTGTTTTGCCTCTGTTTCCTCTCAGTTTACTTTCAACTTCAGTCTACACCAGCGTTTACCTCACTTATTTCCGGCCGTCATGTCTCGGGGGTCAAGTGCAGGGTTTGACCGCCATATCACCATCTTCTCTCCGGAGGGAAGACTCTACCAAGTCGGTAAGCGGTGAAAGAATTGAACAAAACTCAACCTGCTCTGTCATCACTACTGGCTAACATGCTAACTACAGCTAGCAGCTTCTGTCTAGCCTAGTCATACTTCATTGTTATTTAGCAAGAATTTTATTTCAGGACAGTGGTGGGGTGGAAATGTAATTAATAAATTCTTAATTGTAAGTGAATATAAGTTAGTGAAGTAATAATTAATCAACCAGGTTCGTTTTGTTGCATTTGCTTCAGCTACCTTAGCTAGCTTAGTTTAGCTATGGAGGAGTGCTGCCTTAAATTCAAGCTAACTAGCTGATTATTTATTTATTTATTTATTTATTTAGTATATTCATTTCTCATTTTTAGCCATTCTGGTGACCAGTAAGGTAACATATCATTTACCCCCTATTCTCACAATTTTCCCCAGTCATTCTCTCAAAGTTATAACTGAGCTGTATGCAGTGTTGGGACACACCTGTGAAAATAAACTACCACCATCACGTGTTCAAAAGGGATCTGTCATAAATAAAAGTCATACCATTTGTATTTACAATTATACACAAAAGTAGCTTGGTGCACACTTGTAGCTCATGAGTTTATTTTTCCTTCTATCTGTCTTAAGAGTATGCCTTCAAAGCCATCAACCAGGGGGGACTGACCTCCGTGGCGGTCAGAGGGAAGGACTGTGTAGTGGTCGTCACACAAAAGAAAGTCCCAGTGAGTACACACAACCACATTAGAAACACACAAAAGTGTGTGTTTCTGAGTCTTCTCAAATCATGTGGTCACATTCCACAGCTGCTCTTATGGCTGTTGTATTATCGGTGGAGTATGTGTGTGGTGTGCATTTCTCTACTTTTCTCTTTGTCATGCATTTTTCTCAGGACAAGCTTTTGGATGCCTTGACAGTCACACATCTGTTCAGAATTACAGAGAACATCGGCTGTGTCATGACTGGCATGACTGGTAAGCAATGTCTCGTCCAAGTGATGGTGAATACACTAACTCAGAGGCGTTTAATGGTTGTCAACAATCAGAATCAGAATCAGATATAGTTTATTGATCCCCGGGGGAAATTGTTTTTGTTTTAGGTGCGCCTTAAAAGAATAGAAGAGAAAGAAGAGATAAACATGTAGTGCAATTAAAAGAAAAAAGAAAAAAAATATATATATATATATGTATATACACACACACACACACACACAAATTCTATACAGATAACTAAACAAATATATATACTGAAACAAGGGCCATTCAGAGGGAGGAGTTGTACAGGTTGATAGCCACAGGCAGGAATGGTTTCCTGTGGCGTTCAGTCTTGAGTTTTGGAGGGATGAGTCTCTCACTGAACGTACTCCTGTGCCTGGCCAGCACATCATGAAGTGGGTGTGAGACGTTGTCCAAGATAGTCCGTAGCTTATTCAGCATCCTCCTCTCTGACACCACCGTCAGAGAGTCACACTCCATCCCCACAACGTCACTGGCCTTGCGGATCAGTTTGTTGAGTCTGTTGGCGTCCGCCATCCTCAGCCTGCTGCCCCAGCATGCAACAGTGTAAAGAATAGCACTTGCCACCACAGACTCATAGAAAATCTTGAGCATAGTCCGGCAGATGTTGAAGGACCTCAGTCGCCTCAGAAAATAGAGACGACTCTGGCCCTTCCTGTAGAGAGCGTCAGTGTTCTTTGCCCAGTCCACTTTATTGTCAGTATGTACCCCCAGGTACTTATAATCCTCCACAATGTCCACACTGACCCCCTGGATGGAAACAGGGGTCACCGGTGCCTTGGTTCTCCTCAGGTCCACTACCAGTTCCTTAGTCTTTGACACGTTTAGCTGCAGATGGTTCTGCTCACACCATGTGACAAAGTTGTCCACAGCAGCCTTGTACTCATCCTCATTACCCTTACTGGTACATCCAACTATCGCAGAGTCATCAGAAATCTTCTGTAGGTGGCAGGTCTCAGGTGTGCAATAGTTGAAGTCCGTGGTGTAGAGGGTGAAGAGGAAGGGAGAGAGAACAGTCCTCTGTGGAGCCCCAGTGTTGCTGACCACTCTGTCTGACACACAGTGTTGCAGGCGCACATACTGTGGTCTGCCAGTTAGGTAGTCCATAATCCAGGACACTAGGGGGGCGTCCACCTGCATAGTTGTCAGTTTGTCACCCAGTAGAGCAGGACGAATGGTGTTAAATGCACTGGAGAAGTCAAAAAACATAACCCTCGCAGTGCTCGCTGGCTTGTCCAGATGGGCGTAGACACGGTTGAGCAGGTAGATAATGGGGTCCTCAACTCCAACTCGGGGCTGATAGGCGAACTGAAGGGGGTCCAAGAGTGGCTTGACCATGGGCCGGAGCTGCTCCAGGACGAGTCTCTCCAGGGTCTTCATAATGTGGGAGGTCAGTGCCACAGGTCAGTAGTCCTTTGAGGCCCTGAGCCGTAATGAATGAAGAATGAGGCACGACGTCTTCCACAGCATGGGGACCCTCTGGAGACTTAGGCTCATGTTGAAGACATGGTGAAGAACTCCACACAGCTGGGGGGCACAGGCTTTGAGCGCCCTGGGGCTGACACCATCAGGGCCTGGAGCCTTAGAGTGGAGTCTCATCAGCTGTCTTCTCACTAAAAGAAGTTCTATCGTATTGTGTCCCTGTATACAAATTGAAACAACCTGCTTGTGTCGTGTTCTTTCTTGTATTTGTTCATTCTTAAATTCATTTGTGTGAGATGCTTTTTCTGCCTTCTCCTCCCTCCAGCTGATAGCAGGTCTCAGGTGCAGAGGGCGCGGTATGAAGCAGCTAACTGGATGTACAAGTACGGCTATGAGATCCCTGTGGACATGCTGTGCAAACGCATGGCTGACATCTCCCAAGTCTACACGCAGAATGCTGAGATGAGGCCGCTGGGCTGCTGTGAGTTGTGTGCTTGTGTGTTTGTTTCTAAAGGGCTGTTTAAATCGATGACATTGTGTGCATCTCTTTGTTCCCAGTGTCCTGTCATCATTCCTGTCTGTCTTCTGTCCTTCCTGCAGGTATGATAGTGGTTGGACTGGATGAAGAGTTGGGTCCACAGCTGTATAAATGTGATCCAGCAGGCTACTACTGTGGCTTTAAGGCCACAGCAGCTGGAGTCAAACAGACTGAGGCCACCAGCTTCCTCGAGAAGAAAGTCAAAAAGAAGCTGGATTGGACCTATGAGCAGACTATAGAGGTAGGAGACACACACACACACACACACACACACACACACACACACACACACACACCAGAGTTTTTTCAAGCTTCCCATATCTATTATAGAACCCTGGTATGTTTAGCTTCATAATGCCACATGGGATTTTTCTGCTAAAACAACCCTGCTGATTACAGTTGGGGAATGTTGAATATCGTCAGGAAAAAAAAAATAGCCAAAAGGCTTTTTATAGCCAATTTAAATCCAAACCTCAATATATGTAACTGACCCTTAATCTCACTTTGTGGTTCACTCCACTGGAGAGGAAACCAAAGTGTTGGAGCTTTTGAAGGAGAGACATTAAGTAATGTCCATTAATGTACAGGAAGTTATGGATTTAATTATATAAATCAGGAATAGTAAGAAATAATATGAATATGAATTGAGTTTTTCTAGATTATTTGACACTTTGGGCGCCTTGCTGTTTCCAAATGCATCTACTTGCCAGATGTTATGTTGAATTTACTTTCCTCTTCTCTCCTTCCTGCCATGCTTCTCATCAACTCTCCCTCTCTTCTCAAAACAGACGGCCATTTCCTGTCTGTCAACTGTTCTGTCCATCGACTTCAAGCCCTCTGAGCTGGAGGTGGGAGTTGTCACTACAAAGGAATCTAAATTCAGGTGAGTATTTTCCTGAGACGAAGAAAGTATCTTGATAGCCACGAGTGAGGAATATGATAGTGGCCACAGTTAAATGGTTTTTCCACTGCCCAGCTGTGGTTGTAAATGGGTTTTGCAGAATAAAAATGAAGCAGAGCCTTGCTGAAAAAAGGTACATTAAACCAAACTTCCTGGATAGATGTTACAAAAACCAAAAAGAGAAGAGCCGTCTCAACAGGAGCCGTCGCTCCTGCTTTTCAAGTCTTGCAGATTATTTTTAAGAATGGATCAAACAGACAAGTTTTGTCATGGAACTTCCCTAAAAACCACCACCAGAGATAAGATCAAAGTGAGAGCTTATGTGGTTGAATGTGTTCTCGACGTGTCTGTTTGCATGTAAGACCTTCAAAATCCACCACAACAGAAATTCTGACTGTTCAGTGCTTGTCTTCCAGGATTCTGTCGGAGGCTGAGATCGACACTCACCTGGTGGCTCTGTCTGAGAGGGAGTGAAGAGAGTTGGCGGCCATTTTGCTGCCGCTGTCACGACTCTGAAAAGGATGATGAACGTCGACACCAGAAGACCCCGACTCCTCCACGCCAAAGCTATTGTCCAGAAGAAAGGCGCAGGAGGAGCTGCTATCATCTTGTTCAGAAGAGGTGGTGCTACACAGCGAGCTCGACAAACAAAAAGCTCAACAGTGAAGAACAATGTGGTCCTTTGTATAATACCAGGTGGGTAGAATACATTACCCATCTGAGCTCCTCCATCCTCTCTGGTCATATCCAGGATCTGACTGGACACAATATTTTCCCCAAAATTTGAGCCCTCCTGCATTTTCTGTCAAGCCACACTGAGACTCCTCACTGCAGGCAGCTGCCACATGGCACAGAGCCTGGAAAGATGCTGGACATTCAAATCTGTCTAACCTATAACACATGAGTCTGATATGTTCTTGGCCGCTGAGCCACTGGGCCACAGTGCCCTTTCTGGATTGGAGCTCGGCCTAAATGACTTCAGTTGAGTGTGACGTGAGCAGATTGGAAGACGAGGGTGTTGCTAACACTACAACTACAGCACAATACTTCTTACCCGCTACGGACTCGGAGGTCCTGCAGCTCTTTGAGTCACTGTGTGTCAGCAGTGCTTCCAGTCTTTACTCAGGGCTGCCACACACGTCTTTCTGATTTTCTGTATCAGCCTCAAAGTCTCTACTGTCTTCAGTTCCAGGATGATGTTTATGCTGTTATGCACTTTGTGATAACCCAGGGAACAGCTGTGGGAATTCACCCATTGCGACAGTCATCGTTGTCACACCCCTGCTGAGGTCTGCTCAGGTCAACGTCAATGGGAAGTCTCTAATTATTTCATTCTCCCCCCTTGTGTTTCAATCCTCCTCCCCCTCTGCTGCCACCGCCATACATTACTGCACTTCTATTAAACAATGTTTTTATGGAACGCTGAAGTTCTGTGTTTTCTTTGTGTGTTTAACCTCGTGGTGCTCCGGGCTCACAGTGACCTGACCTCATTCACTTCATATTTATGGTACTAAGCTTTTGGTTGAGCTGAGTAAAATCTGGAAATTCTGGAAGTGCTGGAATGTGAGCCACAGGGAGAGATGTCACTACAGTAGCTGCATTCCTGGTATTTTATGTGGATGTAAAACTGACTTTTGATGTGCCACTGGTGTTTAAAAGACTGCACATGTAAAACTTCTAAATATGCTTTTAGACACCAAATCCAAAGGTCTTGCAATTCTTTCAAATGTGCACTATTTTATTGTACATTGTACAGCTATATCCCAAGTCCCATTGCAACTTGAATTTTGAGAGCAAATCCACAAAAACACACTTCACAGACTTACATAAGTGTGTTTAACATTGATGTCTGATATTTATTTGACTCTTGAGTAACACTCCCTCCGTACCCCTGGCCCCGAACTCGACTGAAGCATCCTGTTATTCAGCGGAGATTCCCTTCTTTGGAGGAATGAGAAGCAGGAATGTCACGAACAGCTGAGTGTTCTGTTCCTGGGAATTTCCTGTCCCTTCCCTCTCAGCTCCACCCTCCTAAAAACTTCCTGATTTAGAGGACTGTGCAATCAGCCTCATTCCACACACACACACAAAATTTCCCTCTGCCTGGAAACCAGTTATCGGCACTTCCTGCATGACACGCATTATATGAGAATAAAGAACGGACGCTCGCGACTGAAACTCGGCTGTCATGCTCTGATGGAGGTATTTCTACAAACACATGGTTAAAGTAATTTCCTGTATGATTGCAGCTCTGTAATACTGTCTGCTGGGTTATGTGTGATCTTTATAGTGATGATACGTAGATTGCAATGTTGTGTGTGCACATGTGAAAGCATTCCTGCCCAAACCGTCAAGACCAGTTGCAATTGTCCAATCTCATGCCACCCCTCCCAGTCTCCACAAATATATCCACACAGGCTTTTACTGTTAAATATGAGTGTTTTTAATTTAACTGGAGTGTGCTGGACTGTTTGCTGTCTGACATATACAACCTGCTGAACTGTACACATTCACAGCTTCCATAAAAAATACATCTTTGTATACACAGCATTTACAATATCATACAACAGAGCTGTTGCAGGTTCATCTGTGTGAATGGATGGTTTGTTTTTTTTTTTTGTGACATGATTTGAGTGTCCACGAAATACAAGCGATCCTCCTCTCATACAGTAATCCCATCATCGTGTGTCATGGTTTCACATCTCAGCGTGCGTCTGCTCTCCTGCAGCCCGGAGCGGGCTCGTTGGTCGAGCCTCCGTTTGATTCTCCTTCGCAGCTGCCTGTCCGTCAGCGGTCACGCCTGCGCCGTGTCTCCCGCGCTATCAGGCTCGTGACCTTACTGCAGGAAGCAGTAGACGTGCCGAGCCATTTCTCTTGTCCTTTACAGTCATCACCACAGCCTCTGTAACTTCCTCTCTCCACCGTTTCCTGCTAATGTCCGTTCCACTGGATGTCGTCATAGCCCACCTAGACACACACAGAGGACAGGAAGATGGTTACGCACTGACTGGAGAGCAACTTTCAACATTAACGTTGAAGCTCTGCATTTTCAATACACGCACCTCGTCATCTGACTCCTCGTTCTCCTCTTCCTCGCTGTCGTCCGATTCGCTGTCGGGCAGCTCCCTCAGGTCCGGCTTGGTCAGCGAGTACAGCTCTTTCCTGATGTCGTCGTTGTCACGGCCGTAGGTAAGATGGTAGGGGGTATGGCCTCCGGAGGTGAGGAGGTTGGGGTCCGCTCCTTTCATCAGCAGCAGCTTGACCAGCGAGAGATTCTGCTGATCCACGGCCAGGTGCAGCGCACTGCGACCGTTACGCTGCTCCTACGGGGCGGGGACACAACACGTTTTAGGAGTGTGAGATGACATTGAGATGTACTTATATTTAGTGGATGACACTGTTGGTAATTCCTGAGTGTTCTCATATGGTGTGTGTGCGCGTTGTTTACCTGTGCATCAACGTCAGCTCCTAGATCCACCATGTTCTCCACCAATGAGAGGAAACCCTGAACTGAGGCCAGGTGGAGGCAGTTCTGACCTGCAACAAAAACATCAGAGCAAAAGCGTTACAACTGACACCAGATCAGTCGTTTTATACCTGCAGTTTTCTAGGAGTTCAGGTTCCAAAGGTGAGTCTATGAGCTACATGTGGGCTCCCATGAATCTACCACGTTAATGCAAATCACCAAAGGAAAGTTTTCATATGCGTCCATTTTTGTTTTGTATGACTAAGTTAGTTCAGGTTTTTATTTATAAAGCTTGGTTCCCCACAGAAATCCCCAAACTAGCCAACGATTCCAAATATGTCTACACACAAGTCTAAAACTGAAGCCCTCCACGTTTCTATTTGGAGCCTCAGCATCTAACATTATATTCCATGTAATAGATGGGTTTTCGTCAGGATATGATGGCTTGAACGGCTGTGGCATTCCCCTTGCTTGCTTAAATGTTTCCTTCCACCTAACCATAGTGTTCAGGGATAATGGGCAGCAGAAATTACTCTTTTCATGCCCACCACTCCTTCTTTTAAACCATATTTAAGACCAGCAGCAGTCTGGGCAGCGTCTCGTCTGCTTCCATGCACTGAGGGTGGGCCACCACAGGATGGAAATTACCACCACTGCTACAGAACAGAGCATTCTAATAATGTTCAAACACTGAAATTTAGCCCACCGCTGCTAAATCCAAACGTTTTTGTTCCCTAACACATAATTATAACAACTGCCGCATTCGTCAGAAAAGTCACAAAAGCTCAGCGTGTCCAGCAGTCTCACCTTGATAGTTGCAGGCAGCCATCACTGTGTGTAGATGCTCCGGCTGACAGTTCTGTGTGAGGACGCTGAAGCACGGCAGGTTACCGTGGCGACAGGCGATGTGAAGAGGCGTGTCCCCGCTGTCGTCCACCAGCGAGGGGTCGCAGCCGGATACCAGAAGGCGCTGGCACACGTCTGCCTGGTTTGTTATTACTGCCAAGTGGAGAGGAGTCTGGGGTGGCAGGAAGTTAAGAGAAGGTGAGCTTTTGAGTCAGGAGGCGTTTTCACTATTCTTCAGATGAGAGTGAACAGATAAACATATTCCTGCTTAAATCCTCTTCAGAGGCGGCTCTAGCGTACCTGTCGCTGGTCATTTTGTGTGTCGAGGAAGTCTGTGTTCCTGGACAGGTCTATCATTGTCCTGATGTAGTCCTTGGCCTCGTGGATGATGGCCAGGTGGAGCAGCCTACAAAGACAGAGAGGGGAGGTGGAAACCCTGTTACCATACAGACCACAACCACATCTACAAGACTGAAGGAATATTTTCCACAAGGAACCCAGTGACACACAAGTCACTTGACATTTTGTAAGCAAACGCATAATAGAAAATGGATATGTGGCTGATTGTGTTTTTTCCCACCTATATCAAAACTGGCTAAAATGCTGAATATTTAACATACATGACAGAAAAGCAGAACATACTTTGTGCTCAATCAGGTGCAGGTTACACGTCATACTTTATTAGATGACTGCAGAGCAGCCCTGATATGCTGACCACTTAATACTATCGTCCCCAGAGGGAAGACAATAAAAAAAGAAATAAAATACATAAAAATGAGTAAAGAGAACTTAAGTACATCTCTGTCTTTAACACAACAGTTCACAAATTTCCATGTCTTGAGTCTCCAACCATTCAAAACATCTTTATTTACACTAAAAACATTGAGATTTGAGTTTTGTGAGTGTGACCCAACCATCATTTCAAAACCTGTAATGGGGATCATTTCATAAGAATCCCATTACAGCACATATATGTAGATAAATAAAATAATAACTTTAAAAAATGGTGCTGATGACCCCAAGTGCTCCCTGGACCCCACACTGAGAGAGAAACCTCTCTGTCCTCTGCCTAAATCACGGTACCATGTTTCACGCTTCACTGATTGGTATGAGATAGTTCCGGTATTCACTTCTGACCAATTAAGTCACGTTAATCAGCGCATTATTCATGCGCGTGCTGTGAGAATAGTCCACAGTGCTGTGTTTGGACTCCATTTCCCGGCGGATGAATTGCGATATAACAAAAATAACATTAAGAGTCACTCTTCGTGTTATTCCCCCTGGTTTTACGACAGCAGCAAGCCGCAGACACGCACTGCAGAGCACAGTTTCGCCCTCTCAGCCTCCACAGACTCACATTTGTTTCATTTAAGGTACTTTTTTCGACTTTTTCTTCTCCTCGCTTCACGGGAGCGCGCGTCGGTCGGATTCCTTGGCGGCGCGCCCGGGACTTTCCCAGTCTGACCCGCGGCCATAGTAGATTCCCTCCTGATAATAGCCTTTTGTTTACGTCCAACACCGCCGAGCCTGACCGCAGCTGGACCCATTATCACAACCGGACACCCGTCCTGTGTTTTCAACACCGCAGCAGCGTACTTTTATAAACCCCCAGCCCAGACTAAGTTAGGCCCGAGCCTGTGAATTGTCATGACAAGCTAGAGGAAGACATTCCCCACAGGAAAGAGATCAAATTACCTCCAAGACCCGAGCTGGGCCTACTCAGGCCACACCACAAGCTATGACGATACCTACGAAGACCCGTAAATACCCCCGTGCGCTAACCGTGTAACGTTACTCCCGGGCTGACTTACGTGTCTCCGTCCTCCGTGATCTGTGTTTTCCATTCGTGCAGCTCTCCGGTTACAGCGGGAGCCTGTTTGTGCTGCGGCGGCTCGCATTCCACCTGGAGCCGACGGATCTCGGCCGCCACAGCCTGGTACTCCTCCTCCTTCAGCGAGTCCAAGCCGCTGTCGAGCCGCTCCTCTGTCGACTGAGCTGGCTTCCCTTCTTTGGGCTCCCGGGTGTAATCCATTTGGTTTAATATACTTGTCCGGTGGAGGTCCATGGTGGTTTGTTGATCGAGACGAGGTGCGCTCGGTCGTGTTCTGGCGGAGCGCTGCAGCAGTCTGTAAATGCCCTCTGTGTGGCTGCAGCGGGGCGGAGCCAGCAGCTAGGCGGGGGATTTCCAGAAAACTGTCACTTAGAATAACACAGCGCACAGATCGCTGGCTCCAGGAGGGGATTTCTATTGAGGCACAGAAATACACTTCTCACTTTGTCACCAAGAGAGCCGAGTCATTTTGCAGGCTACATTTGCTACACTGAAAACGTACATATATGCAGAGATGTCTGTCTTTCTACAAGTATTTGGACACAAGAAATGTGCATTTGCTCTCTAGCGTACACTTTAAACTTGATATCAGTAGTTACCTTGAAAACATGCTTCTAAGTTATTATGCAAACTATGTTCTTAATCAAACTGAGGCTCTTTCAAGTCAACCAGGCCAAAAGCAAAAGGAGGAAATCGGCCTTCCACCCACATCAGTGCTTCAACAGATCTAAAGTTAACTCTACAAGAAGAGCAAACACTGAAGTCTAGGACATCAGAATAACTTGAAGCACAAGTCTGTATATTCTCCATTTCTCCTTCTGGTTGCACACATGTCGGGGCATTATAGAGTTTCTGTTTCGACATGATTGAGGGATGGATGCATGGAAAGTCCTAAAACTGCACCTTCGTTATCATGTCTCTGCTAAATCACTTGACAACAGCTCAGCAGCCTGTCTGCGTTTTGAGAGGGTGGGGGGACCTGCAGGTGGGCAGGCAGTCTGCAGCAAGCACAGGAGTTTCCTCCAAAACTTAACTGCGATTGCTGTGTGATTTCAGTTTGTTTATGCCGTGCAAATGACACCAAGAGCAAGCCAACAGGCCTGCTGCGGAGTTTCCCTGATATCCTCAGATCTTGACCCCCACCTTCATGTTTCTGTTTGATCTTAAAGGCATATTTCACACCTGTTATTCTTTATGTCAGAGTGCCTCCTAACATATTGCTGCAGTAGATAACATGTGCCTTATGTCTGCGTCTGTTCTGGGAAATTGTAATTCAGCTGCACGCACAGACAAAACAGTATCAGTGTCTTACAAGTGTAGAAATCAGAGGTTAGCATTTACTAACTGTCCATCGAACTATTTCTGATGCCACTGCTGACTTTTGTCCTGAGAAGATGATTAAACTCCCCCTTATTGCCTCTAATCACCCAGTATCAAATCACTCATTCAGTTCCTTTGCAGATAAAATGGAAAGACTCCAAGTTCCTGATAAGGCCGCGAGACTTCGCGAGGCTGTGACCTATCCCTTTAAAAACAAACACCAAGTTGAACGTGATGTTCTGGGGGCCTGAGGGAAACTCCAGGCATGTTTTACCTCCCATTGTTCCGTCTGCGTGACCAGTTAGACTGGGAGGCTCAGGCTCCGCTCCCAGCAACATTCAACGATTGTGGTGAGGAAAATGCACACACATGCAAACACAGAGTGTTTCACGAGGAAGTAAATGTGCAGCATGCTGTGCACCATCAACCACATTTAGGTATTTACTATGTGACACAATGTTGAATTAAGAATAATTTACTGTGCAGTGTACTGTACAGGGTGTGAAGCAAGAGGGGAAAGGCTGTGGAGAGTTCACAGTTCACTCTAAACACAGTGTGAATCCAGCCCGCTCGTCACAATCAGCTTTGAATTCACAGTGAAAACAAGACCTCCGTTTGAACCAGAATAAGGCAGATGAATGGAGGAGAGGAATGCACACAGCAGGCTGGAGGATTTAGACACCAAGGCAGAACAAAGCAGTTACACACATTTGCACAAAGCTTCAAGTATTTAGACGGAGGGAGTGTCCAACTTTCCATTTGTGAATGAATAGTTCTGCTCAGAGTTGTTTTTGTTGTCATGTCCACATTTCTAGCTAGACAATGCAAACAAGACAGACTTTGGCAAGAAGCACATGTCCTCTGTGGAAGTGAAGATGTACGTAAATGATGCCGGTGTGATTGGAGTGAGGAGAACTGAATCATTTTGACCGGAAACCAGTCAGATAAAAACAACGCAGCTCTGCATCATTACGGTAACTGACATGAAAGTCTGAAACAACTGACGCTGAAAACAGGACAGAAGCAGAATTCTGTAAACCTGAGCCCCAGACGTGGAGGGAAGGAAGTGCTCTTGTATGAGAAATGGTTGTCCTGGATTTTTTTTTGTGTGTAATCAGTGTTTTTCTGGGGTGTCTCCCATCAGGCCTTTTCTGGGCTTTTCGATATGTAGCCAGTCATTAGCACTTACCAGATTACCCATTAACAGCTGGAGAGTGGTCTAACTGGAAAGCATGGGGAACAGAAACTGAGATGGTGTAATCAAGTCTCTGATAAGATCTGTCTTTATGAGTTCTGTCACTTTGAAGGAGAGGGATTCACTTTTCCAGAGAAAGAAGGACCTTTCAGTAAAATGATTCTGTTTGTACATTTAAGATGATTTCATTGCATGTGACACGGTGTGTCGTCATGTGTGGGTGCTTATTGTGTGTGTGTTCCTTGCATCCTATATGATGATCCTTTTTTCAGTGCTTTCTGTATTGGCTTTTTCATTTATTTACTTTATCTTTCACTGGAACAAAGTACATAAAAGGAAGTGAGCTGAATGAAAGCCATGTGTTTTTCTTGACAGTCTAAGTGCCTCAACATTAAAAAGAATGAAAACACACTGATCATGCAAAAGAAAAAACGTGAGGGAGGAAAACAAGTGGCAAAATAACATTGGCTTCAGGGCTAACTCTGCCAGCTCCTGGTATGCAGTTGTGCATGGGCGATGCTGCTTAGCTGGTTTCATTAAACCGGCGCCAACTTAGCACCACAAGTATGCCGCTTTATCCAGCTCACTGTTGTGCAGCACGTGTGAGAACAACAGAGGCTGAAATAGTTTCACTTTGGATATGAGATTGAAACAATCTTTGTCAGGGGCCAAAAGCAAAACACCTGTTTTATTGTGTTGTTAAGATGCAAAAAATTTTGATTTTTGGAGAGAAATGCCGGCCTTAAATCAATTTCCAGCATTTTAAAATCAAAGCCTTTGCTTCATTTCACAGCGTGACGACATGGAAAGCTGCAGTATTTCTACTGGTCGCGCTCAAGATGGAGAGTCACTGTCACAGAAATCCAGGTACAGTATCTGTGCGCTTCATGTGTCAGTGGGAATCTGTCAGCGTTTCAGACATGAGCCGACATGTACAACACAGAGTGACTCATCGTGAGTCACTCAATTAGCCACACAGTAAAATGCATGAAGGTAAAGGGTCAAAGTAAAGGATGACTCATCAAATCACATTCTGAACGTGTGACTGTGTTGATACCAAAAGCGTGACAGAGGCATAAAAGCCCCCCGTGAAGTCTGTGGAGTTTCACTGTTTT
The DNA here is from genome assembly GCA_037975065.1 of Chaetodon trifasciatus. Lineage (NCBI taxonomy): Eukaryota > Metazoa > Chordata > Actinopteri > Chaetodontiformes > Chaetodontidae > Chaetodon > Chaetodon trifasciatus. The sequence continues at coordinate 1,000,353 of JBBMOE010000044.1, read as the reverse complement.
AACCTGCTTCTTTACCAGCTTCCTTTTTCTCCACGTCCTGCTTCCTGCACCAGGCTGCAGACTGACTCCTCGTCTGGCTGACTTTCCGCTGTATTTGCTGGAGGATTTTACAATCATGTGGTGTAAATGTTTGCAGTCATTTCAGTCCACTCCATGTTTTAAACAGAAGGGATTCAAGATGAATATGTAAGTGTGCAGAGCTGTGGTCAAAATGTGTTCTAGTCTGAGAAGATTATCTAGAAGTAAAGTGCACATTAAAGTGTTTGCCGGCCTCCTGCTTCAGATCACATTGACAGACTCGAAACATGTTTTAAAAGGAATGATTTGGTTGAACTTTTTACTTGTGAGGCTGATCGTACAGATTGAACTCATTTAAAGTAGTTAAATCATCTTCACCCCCACCAGCAATAACATGTAAATACTGTTTACACACTATCTTATTAGTAATAATAAAGAGATAAAAGAGTATTTTTTTACATTGTAGTATTGCTGAATATGTCTAAGCAAAAAAAAAAATCTTATAATAAGGCATAGACACACAGTCAGGCCATACTTGATGTTTTCATAGGGGCTGGTTCCACACATTGCTCAGTATGACAAAAGATGAAGATGCTGGCATAAAGGTGGAGTCAGACAGCGGCTAGTTAACAGTGAATCCTAATATTTCATTGAAAATTTGAACTACTTTGTGCAGAAATGTTCGATCCAAACAGATCCACCTTCATATTTGCAAACAGTATATTTAAAACATGTTTATTAAATTGCCAGAGAGAATACAAACCTTAAAGCTCAAACCTTGTCATTACTTTGCAGTAATTCTTAACTACTCTGTTGATGTTCCTGGATTTTGCTGACTCTGCTTTAATGAGCTGTGGGGGTTTATGCAGTCAGCAGTGCAGACTTCCCTTTTGTTAAAGCTGCTTGTTTTTCATTGCTTCCATGTCACAGCACTTTGTGGAGAAAAGCTGCCATGCAGATACAAAGCTCCAGTTTCCTGTTATTCAGCGCTGTACTGGGCAACAGACAGCCAGAATCAAATGCTCGCGTCCCGGAGATCAAGTCTAAACAAGAAGTCTGAGTGACAGTGAGCTTCTCGCTGGGTGTGCAGACACCAAAACAGGCCGCCCAGGCTCAGCGTAACAATGGCATCCAGAATGACAGAACAGCAGCAGGGTGGGTGAGAAAGCAAGACTGAAGCCAGTGGAGGCAGTTTGGTTTCTGTGCAGACACGATCTCTGCCAGCAGGGGGAGGAAGAGAGTTGCTGTCAGTCAGCCAAGCTGTTCAAATGCACATCATCACTGCCACTTAATACTAGTTATAATCTAATCTTCTACTGGTCTTTGTAGAGGCCAACCACGGGGAGGTCAGAGTCCCAGAGGAGCTCCCCGAAGCTGGAAGGATTAATCCAGGGATCAGCTGTCTTGCTCAAGGACACTTCAGCAGGGAGGTTCTCTTACATTGGAATTTAAACCCAGTTTAACAAAACAATCACGACTCAAGGCTCACTTACCACTTTACCACTATTTATTTATTTATTTATTTATTTATTTATTGCAGAGATTTCAGTCATATCATTAGGTCTTCATCAGTGGATGGAGTTTGCTCAGTTGTCATGGAGACAGAACAGCTGACAGGGAACCTCAGTAGCTGTTATGATTTCATCCGGAACACGATCAGGAGTTTTTCATCCATGTTAGCTGGAGTTCATAACAGGCACGTGCACCTGCTGACGATGGGCCAGTAGATGGCGCCAGATGAGCGCTTTGTGAGATATGACAGCGACCTGCCGTCTCACCACAGAGTGAATACGCTGAGGGGGTGTATGTTTGGCTTTTTAACTCTATGATAATGAAGTTTGAGCCAGAGCCCGGGACCAATGAGCTGACAAGGATCCGGTTATGATTTCTTTGTTTCTTATTTTCTCATCACTCGAGAGCAGATTTAATCAACAAAGCCAGGGAAAGCTTGCAGTTCTTTTCCTGCGGATCATCTGGAGACTTTCTGATCAGTTTCTCAAATTTCTGCCAAAAAGATTCTGTATTTGTGTGTCTGCCTCCTCCGTCAGTGTATGGTATTTGTTTGTATGATGAATGTTAACTCCTCTTGTCATTAATGATTAAATTCTTTTAATCAAGAAACCAGTATAACATTGCTTAATCTGTGTTCTTCCTATAATAATCCCTGCAGCAACCCACAGAGCTCAGACACTTCACAGCCTGACTGCGTGTGTGTGTGCGCGCACGCGAAGGAGAGATTTAAACCAACGCTGACCTGTTTTAATCTGTCTCCAAGCTTTTTTTTTTTAGTTGTAGGCCACATGGTGGAAAAAATAAGGTGTCACTGTAATTATAAAGACCTTCTCGTGGCTGCATAGAAAGCTAATTATCTTGACGCTTAAAAAAATCTCTTTCTAATGTTACATCTAATTATAAACTCAAGTCCTAAAACTCAAGCAGTGAGAAGCAGTGAAATGTTTAATTTGACTGGTTTCCTTGAATGAATGAATGAATAGTCCCTACACACACACACACACACACACACACACACACACACACACACACACACACACACACACACACACACACGTGTACAAGCACAGCTCCCATCCTATAGTCTGAGTTAAGATGTAAACTCCATGTAAACACAGACGGACAGACAGCTCAGCTGTATAATACTGCAGTACTTACAGGCTTGTGACTGAGAAGCATAGATCAATAGAGTCATTTTCAGCAGTCTGGAGGATTATCCACCTCACTGCCCACTGATGCGATGCAAACTAAAGACACACACACACACACACACACACACACACACACACACACACACACANACACACACACACACACACACACACACACACACACACACACACACACACACACACACAATCACCGTCTCCCGCTCTGTCCTTCACTCCTTTACAGTGCCGCCATTCTATTCTGCTGGGGAGATAAAGCCACGCATATGTGCACATGCAAACACACACACACACACACACACATACACACACACACACACACACACACACACACACACACACACACACACACACACACATATATAGAGGGAAAGCTATGCCCGAGGTATTCCCACCAACAACAAAGACACAGATAATCAGACTCTTCAGCGGGACAGAAACGGTCCATTAGTGCTCTTACAAAGATATGATCTGAATTTGAGTCCCCGCGGATGCTGTTTCTAATTGCACTGACCCCAACACACAAATCTGATCAGGTATTCTTTAAAATCCATTTGCATGTTTGCATGTGAGAGGTGAAGGCGCATCAGCTTCTAGAAATAAGAGGAAACGATCAGTGGTTGAATCTCATCAACGTGGGAGCAAGAGCAATGTGTTATTTCACACCCCAGCAAGAAAAATGGCTAAGTGCATTCCGAAAAGCCTAATTCTGCTAAGGAGAGCTATTCACTGAGTAGAATTATTGTGAATAATAATAATAATAATAGTTATTTAATATTTTGATATAACACAAAGGTTTGTTCACCACATTATGAGCCACATTAGAGCAATCACAGACCTACAACAGTAAAAACAAAGTCATATAATGACAGAGGTATCTTAAAGTATAAACGTAAATAAAATAATGTTTATATAGTTTATACAGTGTAGCCTATCCCATGAGGCACCACCTGCTTATTTCAAAGTATTCAACTCCAAAAGCTTCTTTAAAACATTCGTGAGCATTCACTAAATGCATGTGGCCTGATGACTCTAAAGTCTCATTGGACCTCGTAATCTTGTCCAAGTTGTTCTTATAATAGAAAGTAGTAAGATATAATTTTGGAGTCATTTTGGGACTTAACCTTGACCAAATCTCCTTGGCTTCAGTCAGTCATTAGTCATCGTTCTATTTTGTCCCCAAACTGTACGCCCACGTTTAGGTCTCATATTTAATTTAAAAATGTCCACTAATGTCCACTGATAACAAATAGGCCTATAATACTGGGGGTCAATGGCAAAAACTCATTGTTCAAGTGTTCACGCGGGCGCGTGCGAGAGGGAAAGAGAGGCTGGTCGATAAAAACAAACACGCGCACCACATACACTGTTGTCGTCTCTCACGTGCTCTCATCACACCTGCGCGCGCCCCTCTCTCTCTCTCCCTCTCTCTTAGCCACTTGCCACTTCAAAGCTCTACTTGAAAGTGGGCTCGAGACAAGAGTTGTTGCTCTTTCCGCCTGGTGGTGCCACGCGCCGAGCATCATTGTCATCGTCACCATGCCTCGAGGATTCTTGGTGAAGAGAAACCGGCGATGCTCAGCCTCATATCGGTCACGACAAAAAAGTAATAACAAACCTGGAACATATGACGGTGACAGCAACAATGGCGAGAACTCTGAGGTGACAAAGCTGAAGGCAGTGAAGGAGAGCGATGCGTTGAATGTTTTCCAGTTTGAACGGCCGGGTGGACTGTTCCCGGTGTTCCGCGAGGACTCCGCCGGTGTCAGAGAGGCGTGGAGCCCGCACGTGGAGTCCGCGCTGGAAGCGGAGGCGGACCGGCGCGCGCAGTTACCGGAGACGGAGGAGCAGGTGAGCGAGGTGGACGTTTTAACTCCCGATGGTGATTTCTCCTACTCCTTCCCACCTCCCCTTCCACCTCCCAGCGATTTGACATTAACAGAGTCTTGCAGCCCCGTTAAACCGGTCGGCACGAGACTGCTGGAGCAGCACGAGGAGGGAGAGAAACAGCCGTTGTACCCCGGCAGGTGCCTGACATCATCCCCAGTGTCGGAGTTACCGGAGCTGCCGTTCCTGGTGAGCTCCACGCCGACCTCGGTATCGACTTCTTTCGAGAGGCTCCTCGCGACCAGCAGCCGCCACGCGCACTCCTACGGGCACAATGACAAATATGACCCGAATGTGGGTCATGTGCACTTGTTCCCGCCACTGACGCTGATGAACCAGGAGCAGCATCACGCAGCGAGAAAACGCTCGTTCCTTGAACCGGACCAACGCTTGAGCAGCAACAGACACAACAAGCAGTCCGTGGGCAACCCGTCAAAGAAACCCAAAGTGAACCGGAAACTTAACTTCGAGGATGAGGTCACGACCTCGCCGGTTTTGGGTCTGCGGATCAAGAAAGAGAGTCCCGAGCTGAGGAGACAGCGGGAAAAGTCGTCTGCCCCCGCGGGGAATCAGCCGCTGGGAGAGTTCATCTGCCAGCTTTGCAAAGAGGAGTACCCCGACCCTTTCTCCCTCGCGCAGCATAAGTGCTCTCGCATAGTGCGCGTGGAGTACCGGTGCCCCGAATGCGACAAAGTCTTCAGCTGTCCCGCCAACTTGGCCTCCCACCGTCGCTGGCACAAACCTCGTCCCGTAAACAACCAGGGAGGAGAGACTCCGTCAAACAAGAGTCAGCCGTTAAAAGAGGCACGAGGGCTCATTCAGCACGAGAGGCAGCCGGTAGAGATGGAGGGCAAAGAGAACGAACTGCTGCGCATAAATACTAATCAGCACCACGGAGCGCTGGACAGTTCCCGCGTCAGGCGCGAGCCGTCCCTGCTGCTCCTCCACCACGGTCGGTCTCGGGACAGCCCGGACAGCGACAGCCTCGCGCCTCCCCACTATGATTCCTCGCTCAATTACCGGAACCCGGCTGAAAGCTGTCTAGACCTCCAGCAGCAGGTGAGAGCGGCGGACAGCCCACCCTCGAGCCTCCTTCTACTGAACGGCAACCCGGACGAGCGCGCGGACCTGCCCCAGCAGCAGCCGCCGTCACTCCCGCATCCTCCGTTACCGTTTGTCCAGTCGTTACCGGAGGAGGAAGTGTACGAGTGTCGGTACTGTGGGAAGAAATTCCGCAGGCAGGCTTACCTGAAGAAACACCTGGCTGCGCACGAGATGTCAGCGCGTGCGTCTCCGCCCCCGTCATCTTACGGCCAGGTGCGCGAGAACAGTGGCGGGCAGAGCCAGGTGTTCCTGTGTCACCTGTGCGGCGCGCGCTTCCCGTCGGTTGAAATCAGGGACAAGCACCGTCTGTGGCACGCCATGAGAGACGACTTGCTGGCGGGAGCGCTGGGAGGAGGACTCCGACCAGATATATTCCACGCGCAAGGAGAAGAGAGCGGGACCAGGGAGTGCGAGCAGCAGCAGATCTTCACGTGCAAGCATTGTCCGTCCACATTTTTCAGCTCCCCGGGGCTCGCGAGACACATCAACAAGTCTCATCCCACCGAAAACCGGCAGGTGATGCTACTGCAGATGACCGTGCGACCGTAAAACGCGCGCGAGATATAGACACTCAACAGATTGTTTGGACAAACTTATTAACTGTGACTGTTAGCTGTTTTCATTCACACTGAAGTACGTATTTATTTCCGCGATGCTTCTATTGTAAATGCGGACGGGGGCCTGTTTGTTTCAGCTGGGGTCAAATCAATGGGTGCTACAGGACGAGGATTACGGTTGAGTCACTGTGCCTTTTGTCTGTATGTCAGCGAGCATCTTGACGTCGAAGTTGTTTCACAGGGAGATGAAGTGACACTAAAACGATGCAAACTGTATCTGTGGCCGTGGAACTGTCGGGAGAAACCAAAAGCAAACGCAAACAAACCTTTGCTGTGCAGCTGAAACTCGGCATTTCAATATAATGCTGCCACCGGAACTGTCCATGGTGTTGAACCTAAACCATCGTCCCACTGAAACTTGTACAAATAAACCACAACCCCTGTCCATGGTACTGAAACCAGTAACAAAACCAGATGCCAGACGTCGTTTCTGTATTTTCATTCTCCTATAGAAAATATAAGTCTTTACCTGCACTGGCACAGAGGACGCCATCTCTTTTCAGCTTCTCTCGCATCTTGTCATATTACACCCAGCACTCTGTAAATGATCTCACATGAAAACACAGTAACTAACAGTGACTTTAGTTTGACTACAATCCCATTTTAATGAGGCTTAATTAGAGTAAGAGGGAATAATTTTCCATATGAGCAATGAATGACACAGCTCCCCCCACACCTGAAACACCGTTAAACAGTAATCAGATTACACTGAAGCTCAGCAGGAGTTTAATGTGTTACATTACATTCTGGTGTAATATGTAGTGACCTGTAATTACATTTAGAAAGTGACCTTCCTTACCCCAAGAACTGGAGACAGAATCAATGTCCTATTTAAAAAACGATTTAATGTACCGTGAACAATAAAAAAAGAGAACATAATCAGACCATAACATGCCTTTTATAGTAAATGTGCCAGTAAACTTCTGCTATAAAATATTTTCATACTGAAATGGAACATTTAATGTAAGTACTGCTAGTAAAAGATGTCTTTTTGTCTTTACGGATTGTAAATTCCTGTTGAAATATTTGCTAAATGCCTTCATGATGCTAAAATGTATTTGTGATTCTATGAAGCCTATACAGTGCTATTTTGATATGTTTCAAGTTGAATGTGAAATTTATTCAAAATTACTGTCAATAAATGCTAATACGGTATAAATGAAGAAGAGTCCTGCTCTGTCAACTTATTTATGTGGCTCCACACACACACGCACGCACACACACACACACGCTGAACACATGAATCAGTCAGTGGTATGAATCATTTATTGTCAAATTCCGTCATCGCTCTGTGTGTCCAAAAGAGACATAACACATTTACATACTACAGGTCTGACAGTAACATAGTTTGAGCAGTGTGTGTGTGTGTGTGTGTGTGCGCGTGTGTGTGTACGCTGTGATACAGCTGTTACATGATCAACACATGCAGTTAGTACTGAACTGGTGTCATGCAGTATGTACAGTCAGTAGTTACATACATCAGCTTTGTCCCAGGCTAACGTGAGGACAACAGCTGAACCTGTATCCATCACAGCATCCAGAGCATCCATCCACACAGGCACAGAAGTTCCAAATATTCGTCTGTGAAGGAACATTTCTGCGGTTGATATGGCTGCAGAAGAAATGGGAGTCTGACCCTTCCCCTCCCCATTTTGACAAACTAGATGTCAGATTTGGGTGAAAAGGGCTGAAGTCCTCAGGGTGGTTGATATGAATCGTCTGTAAAGGTGAAAGGCTTTGGGTAACTTTTTCTACACGTTTTGGTTGCTGCTTATAGTTTTCAGACGAAGCAAACACATTTATGAAGTCATACATTCGTTACAGTGATCATCATATTGAGCTCAACACTGAATCCTATTTTTAATCTGCAAATTTGAAGTGTGAAATTTCCCATTTTTTCCATGACACGTAAAAAGCAGCATTGTGACTCCAGTGATCATGTGGCGATACAGGGATTTTAATCCAAAAGGTGTAAACGGCGTTGCTGTGTGGTGTCCGCACTCGGACAGAGTTCAGGCTGTACTCAACAGGTTCAGGTTGTCAGAGCGTTTAACAGGATGTAACCAAGCACACTGAGACGCAGTTGGCGACTGGCAGGTGAGCTGTAGTCTATGTACAGATCAGTCCCAGAGTGCAGTGGGGCTACTGGCCCACGTGCCTCAACCAATCAATGGTGCTTCGACTTCAGCAGTAACAAGAGGTGTAACAGCAATAATTTAAACGGACAACTCAAATCTCAAAGTGATTTCAAATATTCACAAAGTAACACCACATGAATTTGACTGGCAAATGTCTAAAAGCTAACAATTTCAACTCCCACAAAGGGGGCAAAAGAAAAAAAAAGTTATAATCCCGTTCCTCTCTACGGAGAATCTATGGCTGAAATAAAACATAAAAATATCAAACAGTAACAGAAAACACAGCAGTGAGGTCTGATGCAAAACCTTGAACTCAGATCCACATTTTCAAACGCAGATCTTTCATATGTTTGTTTCCTTTAGGCCATGAAAACGGGAAATCACCGAGACGTACGGAAAACACGCCGTCATTTGAAAAGGAGGACACGACGGAAGTACTTGAACGCTGATCTGAAACCTCATCAGCTGTGTTTGAGCCGAGCTGAGCCGACGGAGTGTGAAATGACGGCGTTAAAATACATGAAAGTCAAGCTTAGTGTTACATTTCGTGATTACATGCGGATCCCCTCCATTCAGACCTGGACCGGGGATGAGTCAATATATAAGAGCAGCGTGAAACAAAAAGCACAGAACCACTCATATCTAACTGATGAGAAGCTGAGACCTCTTTCCTTTCTTCCCCTCTTTGGCCTTGGATTTACAGTATCTCTCATTTCCCCACCAAAAACAGCCCCCTGCCTCAAAAGACGCCGAGCCCCATTCAGCAAAATGTCAAACCACGAAGAACCATGGTTCTCTTCCATTAAATTCCCCCCAGCCTGGCTGTGGTACTAAGGTTACGCATATTAACAGAATGAATTTGCCTTTAAACTCCGAGACAATGAAGTGCAAACTGGTTATGAAGAGCAAAAACCACTGAAACGTAACATCGTGTAGTGTAACCCACTGAAGCGGATATGTGATTCGAGGTTAAACCACAGTTTGGCTTTGGCAGCTTTCTCACAGGACAGTATTTACACAACAAGCCTCCTCACACTGTACACAATCTTATAGATATTCATATATATATATATATATATATATATATATTTATACTCATACATATATAGATATACAT